>VZUI01046935.1:0-152337 GCA_013401135.1 Cettia cetti
GGAACCGCGCCCGGGGTTCGAGTCCCGCCCGCGACCCTCCGCGGCGCACCCGGGCCGAGGGCACCGGGGCCGTGCGGCTCCCGCCGCTCCTGCAGCGCCGTCTGGAGCGGCTGCCGGTCCCGGACAGGCGAGCGTAAGAGAAGCCCCGCCTAGTGCCGTGGCTGCGGGATCGGCGCCGTGCGAGGCAGGATGGCAAGGTGCACCGCGGTACAACCAGTGCCGTTGCTCACTGCAACAAATCCCCCGCCTCTGCCAGGCCCCGACCGCAGCCCAGCGCAGGACACGCTGCCTTGAGTTGCCTCTTACAGGGGCTGTGCACGCTTTTAGGACAATGCAGAACGGATCTTTCAGGTCGCCCATTTCTCCCGCCACAGACTGACCGCGCTCTGCAGGAGGCACCCGCTTCCCGCAGGAAGTCAATACATGTAAGGAAGAAGGATGCTACCCTCAATTAATCAGCGAGGAAGCAGTCCCTGATACGTAGCAGGAGAGCTATTACAGCTACCCTTGCTGTCTTAAGTAGCCGATGACGGTAAATAATAGCATGGCACTGTAATTAGTTTTGTACACAGATTTAACAGTAACCTTACAGGCATGAACCATTGTGTGTGAGATGCACAAATGACCTGTGCATGTTTAGCGGACGCCCTTTGAGACACTGCCAGGCCCTGTGCGCTCACACAGAGCTGAACAGAGACAGCAGGGAACTGTGCTGGGGCACCTGACTCCACAGCTCAGTAATTCCCGTTGAGCTGCTGCTCACATGCTGCTTTCTGGGCATGTGGTTAAGAGGTATTTAATGTGTAAGACATCAAGAGGTTTGCAAATCCTGGACAACCTTTCAAAATCTACTCAAAACAAGGGTTAGAGTGCTACCTTGTTCACCCTTAAAAAAACCTGTGAAATAATATTTGAACAGAAGTTTAAGATTTACGTGTCAATTTTCAGTGAGAACCACATATGAAACTAGTTAATTGTCCATCAAGGTCCATAACCTGATTATTTTGAGATCTTCAATCAAAATAGGCTGCATAGAATGATAAAAGCAAATACTGTTAATTTTTTAAAAGGCACTAAAAAAGACAGTGTTAAAGACCATCTGATGAAGCACAGCCAAGAAAGGCACAAGGCACTGAATCACTGATTCCAGAGCCATTGTGCAGGAAACAGTCATCTCAAAGCTAAGACACTTTGCTCCAGACTTGGGAAAATTGTCAGTGGTGTTCATGAGACACTTGTCATGACGAAGAGTCTTTAATTAAGAAGTTAAAAAGGTGACCTTTTCCGTCAAATGACAGGGAAACAGCCAAGAAAATGCTGACATATGATGATCCTGCATCATCAAGCAAAATCAATGAGCCACAGTTGCTTACACAGCTTTGAAAACACATCCAGTGTTTCCCTTGCCTTAATGTTCCATTTCATGGCCATTTGTCAGCTTTAGCATCTTGTAACTGGATTTAACTGATGGAGGAGGGGTTAGTGAATAGTAGGTTTGAAGCCAAAGTTCTTTCACTATAGAAGAAGCCAGCAAGGATTGTGGAGAATCATCCCACGTCCCTCTGCCCACGTGATGGTTTGGATTGCTGCACAAAGCCTGCCCAGCACAGGGCACCATCCCGAGAGTGCCTTGCAGAGGTGAGGTACATCCTGACAGGCATCAGTGCTATCACGCCAGAATCCTGAAATCAGAACATTTTCAGTACCAGGAGCAAGACAAACAGCTAAATATTGATTTTGAGATAAAAAATACCTATCAACACCAAGGGTATTTTTATTACACTTATTACACTGGCTCACACTGAGCTCAGTCCAAAACCAGGGTCATTGTTCTGGGATCATGTGTCATGTTACCAGAGCAAAATAAATCTTACAGGAACAGTGTAATTGCTGATATGGAAAATAACAGAAAAAAATAGCTGACAGGAGTTGAAATAAAGTGTATTAGTTATTTATCCATTCAGTTCAAACCCTGTACAGATAACAGAATTTGGGGGGTGTTGGGGTGGAAAGTATAGAGTAAGCACATCTCAGGATAGCATACTCAAGCAATTGACTGAAATCTGGCAGAATGGCTCTCCCTGAATTCCAGAATCAATACCTCATTGCAATGAGAGGTTCTCACCTTCTACATGTATTGCTTGAGGCTAACAAGTGCTTTTATTAGTTAACACTAGAGCTGCAGCTTCTAAACACTTTAAAAAGGAACAAACCAGCCCCTTTTCAGAGCCATGCCATCATTCTCCTTTTTCTCCAGTTTCTTTGCCTCCCCACCACTCCTTCCTATAGATGGCACCGTATTACCACATTTTGAATGACATCCAGCAAAGGGTAAGTTAGTGATTCATTTAATATATATTTAATCAAACGAGGGGTTAACTGACAAAGGAACAAGCTGCAGATAAGGAGACAGAGCAGATAACCTGAGTCAAAATGGCTTCTTTTGGGAACTGCAATAGGGTAAAGCTTGTGATGCCAGGATGTTATAACATGATCCAGAATCTTTCCTCCCCATCAGGAGGGCCAACAGTCTGTTTATAAACTTAAATCCAGCTCACATGCATTAAGCAAACAGCAGAATTATTTCAAACCTTTGCTAGTCATGTCTGCTATGCACCTCTGCCTTCCCATGACAGAAGGAAGCATGTGCCTGCACCTTAGTACTTTCACCCAATACAAATGCATCATCACTGTAAGACTCATGTTAAAAGAAAGGAAGAGCACGCATTTTGGGGAGGACCTAAACCACTGCTGCAAGATTCATAAAAATATACTTAAATATATATAGGTGATCTTGGGCAGTAGCACTGATAGGTTTGTCTGCTCCAACCCCATCACTGAAGTTTATGCAGGAACTCATATACCTTTAGGACTCAGCCATATTCAGTAACCCAGAATACAGACACTGTTGACTTTACTAATAAGACAATTCCCCTAACATCTGCAGCACTCAGCCATTTAACACAAGGCTGCTATTTGAGATGGCAAGGGGAAACTGGGAGATGCCGATTAGAACTATATGAAATCACACTGTCTTGCAAAGAGCACACTTTCTTAAAGATTATAGGGGATATGCTCTGTGATATGGCTGTGTTCAGAAGACTAAACACAGCCATAAATGCTTGTAACAAGCAATGGTTGCCTCGTATTTTTTCATTAACATCTTAAAGCAGACAAGGGACCTTGCTGCAGAATGACACTGCACAGACTATTCTCCCTTTAGCAAACAAGACAACTGTTAATCTTTAAAGAATGAAAATTTTTACAACAGACTTCATTTTACACTACATAAACCCACTGAATAATTAGACTTCACTTTATGCTAAATAAATACCCTGAATGAACAATATTCTGCTTAACACAAAGAGATCTGTAAAACGTAAGGCAAGTGCAGTTGACAGAAATTGACAGAATTTCTCCTTCATTGAATTACACTGCTGTCACAAATGTAAAGTTCTATGACACATATTCAAATATAACACCAGATAGTGGAGTAAAGTAGCAGTTGGTAAGCACCTATGCATCCATCAAATGAATATCTGATATGAGATAGGCAGAATAGGCACAGACTTAGCCAGAGGTAAATACTAAATTCTAAGGCAACCCAAAAGAGATTTCAAACGGAATGGTAAATGTTACTGTCAATCTAACATTCTTCTCTTTGTTTATTACAATTATATAGTGCAGCAAATGTTTAAGTTTCAGTAAATCTCCTTGATTCTTCCTGAGATTCCTTTTCTCACAGTTGCTTTCACCTTCCTCATAAAAGAAATGAAATAAAATAAAGCCCTGTTCTCTGAACTCCAGATACCCCAATCTTAAGGTCAATGATGTTTTTGCTACCACACCCATTTCTTTTAACCTCTCAATGCCCTTTGATCAAGGGCTGTTGGCATAGGAAGAGCTTCGCTACAGTTGATATTATCTGCAGCACTACAGCAGAAACCTGAAACATTCTTGCTGCCTGCTGACACAATACTGGGTTTCTGCAATGTGCTGCAAAACTTTTAAAATAATTTCAATCTACATGAAAATGGACCAAAGAGGCAAGACCAAAATAAAACTTCTGTTCTGAGAATTAAGCACTTCATGTAATCCATGTGCAAGATGAAAAACACATGAACAAAGTAAACCTCCCCAAAAGTACAAATAAAAATAAAAAAACCCCACCCAAACACAAAAAAGAAAGGCTGTGATTACTGCAATACCATTAAAGCAAGGGGTTTATTATCCTAATATCTAAAAAATTGTGATAAACATTTTAATATTATGCACAGTAAGCCTCAGCTCATGAGGGAAGCTTGGTATAGTTACTGGGGAAAAAACCCCCAAAAAGCAAAGAAAAGCAGACAACAGTGATGTGTCCCCTTCTCCTTCTGAGGATGTATTTTCTATACTTTTAAGGCAGATTTACCCTTAAGAGTACTCTGAGTATATTCTCCTATTGCACTAAGCTGAGCACATGACAGCTCCACAAATGCTGCCTGTTTCAACTTCCTGCCAGTTAAAAAAAAAAAAAAAAGCCCACCCTGCCTCTTCTGAAGACCCAGCTTACATCTTAGTACATCCATTGCTTTGCTGAAAGTTGAAGAAGGCAAGGTCAAATTGTATTCAGCACAAGCAGAAAGGTTTGTTACATTTTCTCTTGTGAAGAAATTTATTATTTGCAGACTGAACCTGTCTCCCACACAGGAGAACGTTCACCTTTCTAATGTTCTCATGATTTCCTGAGGTGAATGATGAATTTCACCATCATTACAGATAAACTTCCCCTCTTTATTAATATTCACACAATAGCATAGTTAAAGAGGAAATTTGCAAGGTTAAAAATTGATGATTTCCAAGTTTGCACTTAAATTTTTCAGTGAACATTTCTAGGATATAATAAAAGTAATCAGTTCACTTCCATTTCACTTTAAATCCACAGTGTACGGGAACCATAGAAACTCACAGTCAAACATAAAGAAAGAGTAAGGTTCACAAGTCTCAAGCTTATTCCTGTTTAACCTTCTTTTAAGATGTTAAGAATGTTGAAATAATGTGTTAATAAACAAAATAATTTCACTTGAATGCAATCAGCTAGACTTCTAGAGTTAGTTATCCAACAGGTGCATTTGCTTCTGGGAATCCTCTTGCTGAGTACCCTGAACTAATATTTGCAATAAACAAAATATACCTTGCACAAAATCCTTTGGCTTTATCTCTGTATCAATTTCTCACAGTCACATAAATGACTGTCCAGTTACTAAGGAAAAAAGATAAAGCAGAAATGGCTCAAACTCCTCTTCCTCCCCAAAACTGGCATTCATTTCATTTTCATGAAAAAGCAATCTACATGTACCTATATAAGAACACATATTTTACCGAAAGACACAAAAGTCAAACATCTTTGCAAAGAACAACTATCAAATTCTTATATTCAGTCTGAAATGAAGTATTAGAAGTTCTCTTCCTATAGCAGCAACTCGATTCCAGGAATTTCAGTTTTTAGAGCAAACAAACACAGTCATTACTTATTTTTTTATATTTTCACTACAGTTAGCAGACAGGGGAACATTTGCCTTAAAGCGAATAAAAAATTCACAAATACAGCCTCTTCAAATGATGTATTACAAGATTTCCAGTTTTTAAATGGCATGTCTGCAGTGTTCACAAGAACCTCGCCTAAAGACATTAATGAACAAAAATCAGTTAACATTGTAAGACAACACAGTATGGATAAAAGGTGTTTTAGCTGGCAAATGAAGAATTCCACATTTCTCCTTTACTAGTGTAGCATACTGCAGAGAGAACTGCAATACACACCACGGATTCTGCATGTTAAATTATTGAATCTATTCTGTTTTCCACCACTGTGTTTATTATCTGCTTACTCTGTTATCAAATTTAAGCTGCAGCCAGCTTAACTCCATTATGTCGTTATATCTGCAGACAATTCAAAACATTCCAAATATGATATGCCATATTAATTTGAAACATTAATAACAGTATTCCATCTTATTTTTATTTATTTTTCAGAGAAATACTTACTCTACTTGGTCTTTAAAACCATTGTTGAACACTCAGTATGTGGCTGAACAGAAATACTGTAGAGCTAACACTTGCCCAAGGGTTACTGATGCAACAAACAGTAAAAGATTTAAATTACCTTGTTCGTAAATTCATCAAGAACAGAAGGATCCCTAAACATTCCCTCTTGGATAGCTTTACTGCAAAATAAGTATTCTTTTTATTTACTTCTGGCTGGGATTCTTCATTACTTAATGCCTGTGCAAATAGATAATTTGTCTTTTATATCTTTTGCCTTCCCAAAAGACTGAATGTTTTCAGGGTAAGTCTTTTCAGAGAAGAGATGTACAATGCAAAGCCTTTCAAAAGTTTTAAATATAAACCAACAAAAATCAAGGCACTTAATGTAGTTACATATGAGCAAAATAAGATTACTACTGAGAATAATAAGGCCAAATCACAAAGTGAGATTATCAGCAAGGTCGCAACTGGGAACAAGACAAAATCTCTTTCTTTTACAGCTTTGGTTTGAACTCGCCAGAAAGAAGCTTTTTCAACATTTCAGAATTTTTTCCTTCAGGTGGTGAGGGCCATCTGTCATGATCTGAGGAAAATAGAGGAATTTACTTAGTTGATTGAGAAACTGGACATTTTACTTTTGCATCCTCCCACTGTACAGCTTCTGTCACTTGAGGGCATTATTTTGCAGCCCATTTCTTACCAGGTATTTCTAGGGTA
Source organism: Cettia cetti (assembly GCA_013401135.1). NCBI lineage: Eukaryota > Metazoa > Chordata > Aves > Passeriformes > Sylviidae > Cettia > Cettia cetti. Next base: position 6,748 of record VZUI01046935.1, read on the forward strand.
TGGCTGTACAAACTCTGGCCACCATCCACGACCATGGTTATCCCAGTTATGAACGATGCAGCTGGAGACAGCAGGAAACATACTGCAGGAGAGATCTAGCAAAAGAATGACAATTTTAATCTTTCTTAAACTGCTGGGAATTGTTCATGTCAAAAAAGCTTGTGAAACTTACAGGAAAGATACTGTAACAGCCTTAAAGCCATCCTTCCAGCCACAAACATCAAGCATTTAACAGAGGAAAACCAGTAAGCTTTCACAGAGCAGCATCAGATACAAAAAACCCCAACAACAACAACAAAAAAAGGTTGATCAGTATCAGTATCTTATCAAAGATGCACACTCTTGGTGGAAAAGAGGTTAGTGCTTTTAAGATACACTTCTCTTCCCCTTAATATTCATTCTTTCAGTCCTTCCTGCTGAAGCAAACTTTTTCATGAAATAATATCTACCATCAAACACTTCAGCTTTAAGAGGCAGCTGAATTAAATTTTCTGTATAACAGTGACTACTGGTTAAGTCTTTCACTTGACACAATCACACACTGCTACAAGCTTTCTTCTTTTTAAATATTCCATCACAGTGCAAAATTAAATCCTTTTTGTTCTCCATATAATAAAGTGGCTTCAAAATAGAGACACAGAAGTAGGCATATCAGAAGCATTCTGAAATACATTACCTCCTCAGGAACAGCTGACCTCTTGGCAGGAACCTTTGGTATGCTCTTTAACCACATCATTACACCTTGTTCTCCATAGTTTGCAACAGCAGTTTCCGAAAATACCAGCCCCTGTTTAAGAGCAGCACAGTGAAACTTGAGTTTTGTGCATACATTTAAACTGATCATTCTAAAATTGTGAAGTTGTCATTACTGATTTTCTGTGGGACTGAACTATCTAAAGAGCACTTGAACACAAGTTCTTGAATGTAATGGCATAGTATAATTTATACAAGAAGGTAATTTGGCTGCTAGCCACATCTCTGTTCAAGCACAATAATTCTGATTATTCCAAATCCCTGCTGTCATTTCAATAACAAAACTGGAGTATAAAAAACTCGGAGGTGCTTTGGAATTACAAGCATTTCATGTTAAATTACAAAGCCTCAAGAACATGTTCTCAAAAGTTTCTTGTCATCTGTAGAAGCACTAGATCCATTTATTGTGAACTACAGAAGCAGACAGATTTCAGTCAGAATTCTGACACTTCCTATTACCTGCTGCAGAAGCAGAAAAAGATGACTGTGTTTGCTCTGGTGACCACACAGTCCAATTTAGTTTCGAGAAGGAAGACGGCAATGTGAACACAGAGTTACATCTACCAGTTAGGACAGAACTTTTGTGACTCAAGTTTAAGTAAAATAGCAAAATTTGAATTCACTCATGAAGGATATGCTAAGATTTTTAAGATACCTGTGTAACTTAAGTGGAGCTATTTCTTTCAGAATGCACACTTCTCTCTCCATGTATCCGTTCCCTACAGGTTACTCTCCTCCCATAAAACAGTAACAATTTTGTGTCCTTACCACAGACCTGATGGGTCCACAAAGGTGACAGAAGTATTATTGTAACTACAACATAGACTTTTGTTACCAGCATAGTAACAAAGCTAGCAAATACCTCTGAAAGAGCCAAAGCCCTGAAGTGTTTGCTTGTCAAAAAGTTCTTCTGACATGTGCTGTAATATCTAATCAGCATGATTCATTAGGCAATTAGCATGCCTGAAAAGTACATTCACATAATAATGCTGTTGTAATTACTTACTTCCCCAAGACTTGATAAGTCAGAAAAAAAACAGGAAATACAAGTCAGTGGATCTTAATATTGAACACATCTCCAGATGAATTGGGTCTCACAAAGGTTACATAAAAGACTTTACCTGAATGATTAATGCACATCTGCCATTAAACATTTTATGCTATGCCAAACAAAGCAAGCCAGATGTTTTAGGACAAGAAGCACAACAGAATATACAGACATTCTACAAAAATAGTAGCAAAATCTTCCTATCACTTAAACAAATATGACACTTCACTTATGACACTCACTGTGAGTGTCATAAGCTAAATTCTGACTGTAGAAGTAGCTGGACAAAGTTTATGTTTCCTCTTTTAATTTCAAGGGAGTAAATGCAAAATAAACTGTGGAAAAGAGAAAATTAGAACAGATCACACATTCTCAAATGTCAAGCCCAGAGCTTCTATATAACTTCTGTATCTGCAGCACTACAAAACGTAGCTGCTCTTTCTATACAGTTATTCAAAACAACTCTACCTGCTGTCTACTTCCTCAGAAATGTGGCAGGCATATTTTAGCTGACCTGTATAGTGGTTTCCTGTCTGCATGAATTTGATAAGAAAAAAATCAAAACTCTCATTTTTACATATGATTTCTCTGAGAGAAGGTGCACTCCAGTGAAACACAGAGCATTCAGCAACTTTATGTCAAGGCTTTGTAAAACAGGTCACCCACTCAGTGACCAGTATCATTTCATTTAGCTATAAAAAACCTAAAAACCAAGTGTGCCAAGTCAAGGCAGAAAGCAGAAGCAATTTTATCCCACATCCTCTGACTCATCATCCAAAAGTACAAAACACTGTCAAATGGTCCAAAGTACGCAGTAAGGGAATTATAAATAAACAAATACATAAATAATCCACAAACAGTTACTGGTAATAAATTTAAAAATCCATTTTGGTCCAAAAGCTCTGACTATGAACATATGTAATAGCTAATTTCAATCAGATCATTTGCAACTACTTACAGGAGCAACGCTGTTGATTCTCACTCCACTGTGTGCCCATTCTAAAGCTAAAGTTTTGGTTAGGTTATTCACTGCAGCTCTTGCAGCTCCTGTGTGCCTATGGAGAAAAAAAAAGCAAAAGAAGCATCTGTTCCTTTAGCTGAGAATGTTCAGGAGGGTGTTCTGTGGCTGGATCAAGCATCTGGAAGAGAGACACTCTCTAGTTTCCAAGTTTCACCATAGCTTCACTGTTTAAACAAGCCGCTCTGTGATTTCTTGTCATTGCTAGAAATACTTAAAATCACTTTCCCAATGCAACATGTGGTCAGCTACACTCTACTGCAGGAGGCTTATAAAAAAGAAACAACTGAAGTAAAACTGTAAACAAACTGTGTAAAACTACCTGTAGCCTGCACAGGTAAAGCAACACTTGGAAGAACAGTGGTCTGAAAGATTGTCTAAATCTTCTGACAAACATGATTAAAGTAAGTCACTATTCAAAAATTACTGTAGGTGGATGGAAATAGAGACATGAGAGTCAGAGTGAACTCCTACGCCTTGCTACTGTAGGTAACTAGTCTGAAATGATTACAAGCTTGAACAAATGCAAACAAAATTACTGCAGTAATGAATTGTAGACAGCTGTAGTCAGAGAAAATGAATAAATTTAGATGCTTTAGCCTAACAAAGCAGACAAAGAGGAGACAGATACAACAGATACAACGGGAAAGAATAAGAAAAACATAAGCTAACATAACTTATTCATATGTTTAGACCTGAAACAGGTAACCTCCAGGCACACTCTGAGGAAACATGCCAACTTTTATGTTCAAAATTAATTCTTATAAAAACTTGTATAAGGTGACTTTTGGCATGAGCAGTGGCAGGACTTATAAAGGCATATCTTTTTCAACAGTACATTTCTGCAAGAAGGTTCAACTCAATTTAATTTGAAAGTAGTTTTGTCTATCCATCTACATGCAACAGTTACTTAAGAAATTTTTTCCACTGTTATTCAGAACTAGCTTGTTTTTCCTCTTAGTTCAACTCAAATTGAAACATCTTCAGCCTATTTGCCATGACAGCTGAACCAGATACCACAGTGGAGATACTTAAATAACTGTAGCTTCAGCACCACCGTGTGGATCTCTATATTTATTCTGTACTATGAAGAACAAGCTAGTGAGAAAATATTCTGCTGTTCCTTCAAAAATGTTGGTTTTGAAACCATTCAACCCTAAATGAGGACAAACAGAGATAATGCATCACTTACTCAAAATATATTTTTATATTTCTTCAACAGAAACTCAATTTCAAAGTTTAAATACAAACAAACAAAATAAATAACCCAGACAGAAAAGGGAGCCATTTCCAATTAAAGCTTCACTGGCAAGTCTTGCCTCATAGTTTCTTATAAACAAATGAAGAGAGACCAGAGATGCCATCTACTGGATTAATCCCCACACATACAGTCAAGTGATACTCTTGCTCTCTCTTGACCTAACTACTATATTTCTATACTCTGCTGCTGCCCAGTACACACCTTTCTGAAGTGTTTAGGAACAGTTAGCCCTTCTGGGGGGAAAATATAGGAAAGTGTAAAAAGAAAATATGTATTACGACATTCCAGGAAAGCCATTTCTCACGGCAGCAGTAATGTTGACAATGGCTCCTCCATGCTCCTGCATCCAGGCATTGTACACTGTATGAAGGAGGAAGATAACCTATAAATATCAGAAGAAATGCATAAAAATGAACTTGCCAACTTGGAAAATAAATTTGGAGTCTTAAATGCAATCACACTACACATTTGTCATACTGGTTTAAAAAAACAGTCTGCTGTTTGTACCACAGCCTGCCAATCCAGAGGTGAGGCCATGAGGCAATTTTTTTTAGCATAACTTTTAATGTATTTTAATGATGCAACATTTTAAGCATGACTTTAATTTCCACATTCCAAATGCTATCTGAGAATGACATACCACTTAATTTTAAGCCTAAATTTATATTGCTGAAAAAAGTATTTTGCTATGTTATACACAGTGAATACAGGCCACAAAAGTTAAGTGGTTTTCTTATTTCAAATAGTCTTTTAAATTAGTATCCAAGTCAACTGACTTCCAAAACCTGGCCTTAACCAGAAGATCATGCTTGCCTAAATGTATGTTTGTATTTAGGAACAAATGTAATATACTATTTAATGCAAAGCTTTGGATGAGATTTAGGAAAACAAATATCCACTGTCAGATAAGTGCATGAAAAGAAGCAGCTAGGGAGACTTTACATTTCTTATCTTCTACTATTCCTGTAAAAAACAAAATGAAATAAACATAAAAAGCTTAACGTTCAGACCTTACCTGCTTTGCAACAATAGAAGGTCCCTGTCAGATTTGTGTCTATCACAGCATTCCAGCCTTTTGCACGAATGGCTTCAGAAGGACTTGCAAACTGGCCCCCTCCATTATTCACCAGGAAGTCAATCTTCCCGTGCAGACTCAGTGTAGACTTCACCAGAGCTTCTACCTGAAACAGTATTTGTTAGTGTGGTATGCTGATCAAGTTCTACACCCAATTTTGTTCTGACAGTATTTTCTCCCTCATGCCCTTTTCACAGAAGAAGAGGAGGTCAGCCTTCAGAGAGGCTGTAAGATTGGTATGACAGGTTTAGCCAGCCAAGAAGGACTGGCTGTATCCATGTTTACTTTTGCTGGTATAATGCAGGTGGTATAATGCAGGTGCTGGTATAATGCAGGTGCTGCATAAAATACCAGCACCCAAATAAGTGGATTTAAGCTGCCAAAGATTTCTAAAATCAGACAAAAGCCCACTACATACAACCTACTAAGAATCTCCTGATGTTTTTCAGAAGAGTGGGGGCGTTCACATGAGATCTGCAAGGAGTTCCATGTAAGGTAGCTACTGTTATTTTTATCTGACCATATACCTGACCATTTTAAACAGAAAACATAACTCATGTTGTGGAGTTATATCATCCTTATCTAGAAGTTTAGTACATTCACTACAGCTCTGACAAATAAGCTGGCAATAGCCAGTCTTCATACACAGAGCAAGAAGGTTATTATCCTACAAAATGTGCTAACACAACCCAAAAATGCTAGAAATACAAGTTATCTTCTTTAGCAAAAATACTATTGCAAGATAGTAATAAAAACTCCATAGCAACAACTTAATAATTTAATATTTATCTCAAGAAACAGGAAATGGGACAACATAACTGCTTTCCACTTACATCATCAATCATAACTAGATACCATGCATCAGTTATTCCTACTCAAGAATAGATAAAAAGATAATCTAGCATCTGTGGTCAGAGAAAAACACAGAACAAAAAAAAAAAAAAAAAACAAAAAACAAAAAAAAAACAAAACAACAAAAACCCCCCAAAACCAAAACAACAACAACAGCAACAACAAAAAAAAAACCAAACAAAAAAAACCACCAAAAAGCACCCCCAAAAAAACAACCCAAAAAAACAACCCAAAAAACCAAACAGGTGGAGCAATGCTGCCACTCAAACAGACTGGGCAAGGGGAAAGATATCAATCAGCCTTTCTCGGTATTGAGTTAGCAGTAGAAAATATCAGAAACAAAAAAAGTGCAAGTAATGCATTATTTGTATCTCACACTGAGTGTTACCAACCTAGTCTCATAAATAGCTGCCTTACATCTTTTATTGCTAACAGCGTAGGATGGTTTAACAGGATAGTATGATCTTGAAAGGATGCTCATCTTGAAAGAAAAACAAACATACAATGACAGAAAAACTAGTGCCTGCTGAGAAAAAATGCCTTAAGAAAATATTTTGATACCTAAACCCAATCTTCAAATTCTCAATGTCATCTTATTCCTCACATATTAATCAGTGCAAGTTGTGGGATGTGAGGAAAAAACCCAGAAAACCAAAACACCTGGGACAGCAGTCCCAAACTCATAGCTTGTGAGAGCAGCCATATTACAAGGACATGCTGGCTTTTACTTCTCTCTTGTAGCAAAGATCTGTCTGGCTAGGCAGCAAAAGTTATGCTTTGCTCAGTAATATCAAACTCTTCTCCCTGTCCCTGAAAATCTTGCTTTGAATATTATTCTCTGTAAGTCACTGAAATATGGGCTCATTTATGGAAAAGAAATGGTTCAAATCAAAGAAGATTTGAACAGACTAGAGCTATTCAGACTGTGGAAAGATATGAGAGAGAGAGAGAAGGAAAAATGATAACAATGATAAAAAGAAAAGACAGAAGACAAATTTACAAAAAAATCCACTGAGAAGAGACATTACAACAAGCTTTCAACAGCTGGAAAAAATGTATGCTATATGCTATAGCGTATCAATTCAAAATGGTTCATATGTTGCTCTTAAGGAACTGTTGTTCCTACGTGTTGCACCATGGTCTCAGGAAAAATTAAAAACCCAACAACAAACACATATCAATTCTGCTTTCTGAAAGGCACAAAAGGCCAGGAGGCTCTCCAGTGACAGCTCAGATGGCTCCAACTGTAGCAATCTTCACAAGTCTTCCATGCTGTGGAAAAAGCATCACTGCAGCGCTTCTGCCAGTCACAATAAACATGGTGACAGCAGCCAGCAGCACAGGAAGAAGTAGGGTCTGGGAGAACACATTTAAATCACAGTGACTAGTACTAAGGAAGATTCCTATTGCTATAATTAAAACATCCACTTGGAACAAACTTCTTAGAAAAGCTATTAAAGACTCTCTTTGGAAGCAAAGCAAAGGTAGAGCTACTCATTTAGGACATTCTTTTGCAAAAGAAAAGAACAAAATCAGACACTTCAGATATAACCAGAAGATTGGAGCTCTGCAATAAGGGACTTCTGTGTGTGACTGCAACTTAGATGTATTATGCAGTAGCACATATCCACAAGTAACTGAGATGACAGTAGTCACTCAGGGAAAAGGGACAAATGTCTGCATTTGTCATGCATTCACAGGTCACCCCGAGTGAGTGAAACACACAGGCAAACAATCCACTGCAGAGTGTTAGAGATTTGTGATTTGGTGGCTAGAACAAATAGGCATTCTGGCACAGTGGTAACAGGTATTTTACTGTGTTATTGCTGTGTTATTTAAAAATACAGCAACAGGAATCTCTTATCCACAACTCCCCACCAAGCCACAGTCTTTCACTACAGGCTTTGCACAGATAGGCATTAAGTATTTATAAACTAACTGAGCCTATGCTAAGCTATAAAGTTTGTTGGAAAAGAAAAGCTACTAGTGAACTCAGACACAAGGTATGTGCCAAGCAGCACTGTATTGAGTCTGTCTGAAGATGTCTTGTAGATGTCAAGTAACAGATTTCACCCTCAGGGTCTGGTCCAGCAGCAGGTTCTGTTGCTGGAGTTCAAGCATGGAAAGGAGACATCGTGAACAGAATTCTGAATTGCTGATTTCAAGACCAGCTGTGGCTTACCAGAAGTACAAGGTTTTATCTTCCACTTACCTAGACAGGTAAGCTTCTACTTATCTAGGTGCCAGTTAAAGAAATGTTTGTCCACAGAGTAGAGCAAAAAGGCTTTACAAGTGTAAGGTTTTAAAGAGTTCAGCTGCCTGTCTCAAAACATTGTGAAGGCCACAGAAGGGACTTACCATAAGACGATAAGCCACCAAAGCAGGAACTTGAAAGAAGCACAGAAAGGAGGAATTTGCAAAAGGAAAGCATTAATGCCAGGTGTAGCAGAGGTAGGATTAGGTTAGAACATCTTGGTTAATGCAGCTGGAAAAAGGTGCCCACTGTGGCAAACTGTGGAAAAGGAAGCAACTGCTCATACACATCACCCCAGGTTACAGAATGGCACCTGTGACCCACCCCATGGATGCTCAAAGCTTGCCCTGTATGAAGGTGGTACCCCCAGGAGACTGACAGGACACTGCTGCATCCATGGCTTGTGGCTATCATCTGCTTGGTCTCTGTCTTTCTCCCTCCCTTCCTCCCCTTAATTCAGGAATTCATTCCTCATGTCTTGCCCCTGTCAACAGATTTCGCTGTAGCTCAAAATTTAAGACACAAAAAGAGATAAACAAAGATAGACATGCACACAGAGCTGTGTGGTTTGCATCTCAGCAAGAGCAAACTGATCTGCTCTCAACACATTATAAGGGCAAAGCCAGGAAATATGCAAACAATAAAAATCACTTCAGCTTCATAATCACTAAGAAGCAACATCTCTCACCCCAAACCGCAGGAAAAGGGAACAGGTGCACAATCACTGCTCCAGGATAAGGCTCCATAACAGAGTACAGAAATACATTCTGATGGCAGAATAGAAAAAACTCAGGTCCTCTTATCCCAGAACCCTCTACTCTGCCACTTTTTTAAAAAATATGCTTTTTATCCTTTACAGAACACTCAATGGAAAACTAGTCAAAAGCAGCAGCAAACTCATGACAAAAATAAGCCTGACAGGTTACACAGTGGTTGAAAATTCTCCATCAAGCAGGATTATTTCTTGTACATTAAACAAAAAGTAAGCTTTGCTAGAAAGCAAAAGGGCTTCTGAAGATGAAGATGTAGACTTAAAAATGTGAATTCATTAAGCTATTCCCACAATATTTGCCATCAAGCTTCTGCAGCAATTTATTCACTGCATCTTCTTTGCCTCTTCCTAGGTCAGAAAGAACTCTAACAAACGTCCTGGACTACACAATGAGGGATGAACCTTCTAATGCTTGAATTTCACAGATCCAAACTAGAGGCATGAACTGTGTCATCTTCAAAGCAGGTCAGTTACTTTAAGATTTGCAATAGGAGGCAAAAAATGATCTTCTGGTGATTTGAAAGCACTTTCATCTTTCTTAAATTTTCCCTATTCATAGTCCCTCCCTCTAGTTTATAAAATTCAAACCAGGACAAAATTTATAGAGGCCTTTAGAGAAATACAGAACAACTGATGGAGAAGGAGGGATAAAAAAATGGCATTCTATAATAAGAACAAATGGCTTGTTCCTACAGGTGATCAGGGTGGCTTCCTTTAAAACAAAGATTTACTCTTAGAAAGACTTCAGTGAGATGTCAGAGAGAATGATATATTAAATTAATTATGTAGTTCTTCAGGAAACTTCCTGGGCTTTGAAGCTTGTGATAGCTCACTTCTGACATCTAAGGGAGCTTGAACTCCAAAGTTGTTTTTTTTTTCCTGTTGAAACATTTATAATGTTTTTCTCCTGCACATGTTCTTTGCTACCCGGTACAAGAGCTAAGAAGGAGGATGTAGTGACTGACACAGAATTCTGCTCCTCTCTACCCAACAATGTGCTCCCGTGATTTCTGAGGTAAATACTCTTCACTCATACTAAGCTGAAAGCAAACAATGAGTTGTAATGTTACTAATGAGTAGCACAGAGAGCAAACACAGTAGTAACTAGTCTCATTTTTTTTGTGAGGGAACACAAAAGTTTACATGCCCTCTCATCCCCTCTACCACTGTAACAGGAAGCTCTTCCTGTACTTGTGAAAATACTGAAGTGAGTTATATTCCTCTGTTACCTCTACTCAATATTTGCCTCCTAGCCTAGAGAAGTCCTTAACATCTTTTACTGATTCCTGTTCCTTTAAGTCCAAGTCCCAGGAACTAAATTTTAAGTTAGGAACGGAGTAGGTTTTGAAAGTGGATGTACAATACTCTCTGAATTGAAGTAAAAGCCTAAAGGTATTTCTCCTCTAGTTTCCACAAGGCAAGCAAGTGCAAATTAGCAAAACAGTACTTTTAACCATTGCTGCTCCAGGAAACAGAATAAATAAGCAATAGTAAGCAGTGGGATGTGGAAAACCTCCCATACACCTCTGTTCTGACAGGTTTTAGCAGTATAAGTTAACAATTGCTAATTTGAGTTTATCTAGTTTCAACTTACAAACCAAACTGCCTAAGTGTAAGGAAGTGCTATCCTCACTACAAATTTAAGAGCTGAAAACACAAATTTCTGGTCCAACAGTAAATTTAGAAAATAAGTAACACATGACCAGGATTTAGAAATCTTTGAGAATCTCAGCATTAACAGAAGAGAATGGAGCCAGAAAGCACAAGCTAAAGAACAAAAATCACAGGATGTCTCTAACCAATTAAGAAATCAGGTCTTGGAGATGGGCATCTGGAATGGAGAAATATTTAACAGGTACACAAGTTCTTATGTTAACATGCAAGAGAAATTGCATTCCTTATTCACACTGTCAGCAAAAGGCTTATGAAATTTTCATAGCGTTTTTTTTCCTAAATAGGACTTCAACAGAAATAAGTAAAAGCAGTTGGAGAACTGAAGTGAGTCAAATTATAAGACTAAATCAATGACTGAAAAGTTCAAGATTAGAGTTTAATCCTTTTTCCTCTGAAGCCTCTCTTCAACAGAAACAGACATGAAAGGACAATTGCTGAAGAGAACTTCCACTGACAGGAGATAGCCAATAGAAGTTTCACTAATATCCTGTGAAAAGTTCTAGGGAAGTTCTGATGTGTCTGTAAATGGGTAGAATTTAAAACTAAACTGGAAACAGGACAATTCTATGACAAAACTGCAAGGTAATAGCAAAGACAAAAGTTTCTTCAAGAATCAGCATGGCTACCCATAACTGATTAGAATAATGCTTAAACACTTTACACAGCATTATAAAGAAGGCTTGAAAAACACCTTAAAAATTTTCTAAAGATATTTAAACGTGTTTTGTCAAATAGGTACGCAGCCACACTTAAAAAGGAAACAAAGAAGGAATGGCAGTTTACCTCATTTCACCATTCAAGCAAGCTCCAAACCATCTCACAGAATGCTGCAGTTACCACTAAACAATTTCAGACTGATACAGAAATAAGATTCACCTGCAGAAAATTATTAAGTGTGCCAGAGTACTTTCTGCAAGAAACAGACCTGAAAAAAAGCTTAAACCTTTTCTTCCACTTTACCTCTTTTCCTTCCTGTATCTTTAATCATTTAATCATAATAGGTTATGGCATATGACATCTGCCATAACCTATTATGTTGCACTGCTGATGCCAGTAAATAAACACCTAAAATTCACTGGTAGGTGAAGTGACATACTGCACAGCCCCAGGCTTCATCTCCTTCAGGAGAGAAAGTCTGAGTAGATGACTATAAATATTTTATGGCACGAAGTGTTCCACAAGGGAAGAATTTTATTTTTTATTTGTTTTCTGGCTATATATTAGGATATTTCCAGCATCTTCATAGCTACTGAAGGTCATTAATATTTAGGTTAAGAAAGACTTTGAGAGGTTAAGAAAAATGTAGCAATCAGTGGTTACTGGAAGATTTTCTAGCTTTCTTAAAAAAGTTAAAAATCTGACCTGAAGTTAGACTTTAAAATATTTAATTACAGAGATTAAAAAATTAGGAGGTGCATGCAGGCTTCTGAAGAACGTGGATTCTGTACTTTTGCTCTTCATGTTCCATTTTTCGTAAAACTGTAACCAAAATATCTGACACGGCTAAAATATTATATGTCTGTGGGGTTTTTTGGCTTTACTACAAGCCAAACTGACAATGCAGGGCACTTGAGTCAAGTCACAAGCATTCAGATTCCATGCTATGCCTTCCTGTTTGAAGGAACTATTCTGAGGTCTCCATCTTCACAAGTTTACACCCCCTCACTTCTGTCATAGCAATGTGACAAAGAATCATGCTAAGTGGGCTCTGGCTCACTGTAGAACATGCCAGTTTCAAGGCCTGTGTCTTCCAGAAATATCTGAAATATGTAAGTATGGTCAGAAAAATATTGCCAATACAAATGCTTTACAAATGCTTTTTTGCTTAGGTGGCTAACAAAAGTCTTCCCTTGGGAAGCACATCTATCCAGACCAATTTAACTGAGCTTTGCTCCACCTTTCCCCTGATCTAAGCTACTTTTGAGAAGGTCTTTAGAGATCTGAGAATTCATATGCACCATATGCTTTTGATATGTTAAACCCCAGAACAAGATCACTAATCTTTACCTCTTCCTCTTTGCGGATATTGCACTCTATGGGAGTCACCTGGGCAGGACTCATGGAAGCAAATCTATTATTCAGTTCCTCTGCAGCAGCTTTTAATCGGTCAAATTTACGAGAGGCAATAACAACACTGCAACCTGTAGAGACAAAATGGAACATCCTTCAGCTAACACAATTATGCTATTTTTTTAGTAACATCATGGAGGTATCTTGTAGGATGTGCATTCATTAGTCACTGACTAGAAAATACAGTGTTGAAGTTCTTGCAAGAGAAAGAAATGACTGATGTCAGGAGCTTCTTAGCAACAAGATCCCTCTGTGCCAGGAAAAGAGCAATTAAAAAAATGTCCACAAGGTTTTCTCTCCTTCCTGCAGAAGGGAAGATAGCCTGTGAGTTGCAGAGTCAGCAAAGCAGCTTTCAGACATCACTTCTGCTGCTTCTGCTCACAGCTGCCTCATCTATCAATTACGTGGTTTAAAGATATTTCAGCAGGTCTTGATTAGAAAAATGCTTGCTCTTAAAACCAGAAAAATAATCTTTCTGTACAACTGGCTGTAATTTTGACTAACAGTAAGTAAATGTAATGATCTGCTTTTTAACTCTGCAGAGACTCAAGGAAAGGATAATAGCCTCACAAGATTAATCCCTATCTGCAGTCTACAGACAGTGGAAACAGAGCCCTCCCTGTGGCACTGCAGAATCCTAGCTGCAGAAAGGAGAGAAAAAAAAAATAATAAAATAAGGCAAGAGCTCAAGTACTCCCTTTTTTTTCAGCATTTGGAGGCAGAAGGACTCATTCTAAGGAGAAAAAACAATACAGGTGCCAAATTCAAGTCAAGTACTCACACTACAACCAGACTGATTCTTTCTATCACACTAGTGGACTCAGGACAGCTTTAAGGCTTCAGCAATTACTACTACACAGACTAAACCAAAGGACACCAAATTAATTCCTAGTGCAAATCCAGCAGGCATGCAATTTCATGTAATGGATAAGCAAATTACTAGCCAAGCTGGCAAAGGAGGTCTTGCTTCCAGTTTACTCCTTCCATAATCTTAGCATTTCAGCAGAAGTAATCCCTTCTTCATATCAGGTCTGCTGCTCATCTGATTTAATATAAATCACCCTCGACCAGCCAAAAAAAAAAAAAGAGGAAAAGTTAACATGTTGTCAGGTGTGGAATTTTTTCCCCCCTCTGTTGCAGAGTGGAATTTGGCCTCTCATGTGATCAAGCAAACACCAGAATCAACTCAAAATAACTAGTGGGAGGAAAGAGCAGCAAGCTGTTCATTTGACTCAGGCTGTCTTGTGAAGCTATATATTAAAAAAAATATATTAAAAATAGAGGAGTTTAATTCTTCCAGAGGGAAGTGTTACAACTACATATCCTTAGGAATAGGAGCTTCACCTTTAACTAGTGGCTATATTAAAACAACACATCTAAAGACAGTAGTCTCTGAGGTCTCCTGATTTTTTTTTAAAATTAAGAACTCCAGTCACTTGCAAAAACACCTAACTAATACAAAGTTCATAAAATGCCACACACAATTACCAATTAACACAAAAAACTGAATCACAGTAGCCCAGTTGTATTTACCAACTTAAATGTTTATTAATACACACACTGATACACAATAAGGTCCAGTAAAAGACTATATTTTCGCTAAATATACTAATTGGGAGAGAGTGAGATTCTAATCACTGAAGAACAGTCAGTACATACTGTGCAAACTGACACTACATCACTTAATTTTCATCACAAAGAATGATCAGGCCATTTCCTGATAGGGTCATGGAAAAGGGCACAAGTTTCCAGATAAAAGGTTTAAATTTGCCCAGAAGGCCTCAAAGGAGACTGGTTATATAAACAATGTATATCTTGACTGGCATTATCTGGCACTGCTCCTATGCCTGTAAAAACCAGCCCCCCTTACCTGAAATTCAGGGTATACATGGAAATAGGTCCTGATCATTATCTTGTCAGGAGTAACCAGCAAGTCTACAGGTAAGGAAGGTTACTCAGTCAGTCTTAAGCCCTATATAGTTCTTCCTTAATTTTTTCTCATGTGCTTTGCATAGATTTCTATTGTGTTCTATTTAGGCTGTTATGGATACACTTTTGTTATTGTATTTTACTTGAGAAAAATAGCAAAGATCAAATAAGCACAATTTTAAGGTAACTGGGTAACATCACCAACCGTGTGATGTTGTTTAAAAAGCACCTCTTTAAAGTAGCATGTAAGGACACCTGAAAAAAAATGCTTTGTTCCCCAGTAATACAAAGGTAACGGAACTAATCCTCCATTCAGCTGCATAAAGCAAATGGAAAGCTGCGGCACAAAGGCCAGGAGAGGCAGAGATGTCTCCCAGCACAGCCCTAACAAAGAAAGCTCTTTACTATGCAGTGCAGTGGTGCACATTCCAACAATGCAAACCACGGGAGCGTAACACCGAGAGATGTAACACTAGCGTTGGTATTCTGAAGGCGCTGAATCCAATCACAATAAACTATCCAAACTCTAGCACTGATGTTGAAATCTGCAGGAAAGGTGTTGCAAGGTGGATGTAGGAGTCATTTCTATTTCTCTTGGTCTCACATCAGAAAGTCAGGAGACTGCTTTCGCTCTAGATTTCACCACTTCTCTGTATTCAGTGTGGAAAAAACCCCACGCCGAGCATCATGGAGATGTTCTGCAATTTCAGGACGTTCCTGAAATCTCAGACACTGAGAGAAGCACCACGTCTCTAATATGTTACTGTGCGGGCAGCAGCTCCAGGATACTGCTTTGTAAAGATCAAGGTTCAACAACCTCGTAAATCGTCCAGTTAAAGCAAGGTGAGGACTCACTGAAGGGAGAGTCTGAGAGAAAGGGCCCTGGGTTAACATAACCTCACTGACCTCTGCGTTTAAAATAGCGAGTATTTTGCGGGCCAAAAAGCACAGCCTCACATCAACCTCACCTCGTACCCCTCGCTATTCACCGACCCAGTCACAACGTCCCACCCACGGCCTCCTCGGAGCCCGTCCCCGAGCGCCGTCAGCCCCGCACAGCCCGCGGGCACTCCCCCACGGCCCCTCAAACTCCATCCGCCCTCCCAACACCCGCCTCTCCTCGCTGCCCCACCGGGGCTTCCTGCGGAACCCGCCCCGCGCCCACCTAGCGCCAGCAGGTCGGCGGCGATGGCCTTGCCGATGCCGGTGCCGCCGCCGGTGACGATGGCGACCCGCCCGCGGAACAGCCCCGCCGCCAGCAGCCCGCGCCCCGCCGCCGCCGCCATCTTCCCCCTCCCTCACTCCGTCTCTCCCTTGCCCGCCTCAGCCGCGCCCGCCCCCGCCGTGTGACGCGCGGCCCCGCCCGCCCGGGGCTCGGCGCCGGGGACGGCGGAGCGGTGCCGGCGGTGGTGGCGGTGTCAGGGTCCTGTGGCGCGGACAGCGCGGCACCGCAGGCGGCAGGTAAGACAAGGGGGGCGGCTGTTCTCTGTCGGTATCGCCGCGGTCCGACCCCGCGGGGCAGAGAGCGCTCAGCGCCCGGGAGGGGTCGGTGCCTCCGGTGGCGCCGCGGGGTCGCCGCTGCAGCCCCGCAGTGAGCGCTCACCTGCCCGCAGCCGCGGGCTCGTCTGCTCGCAAGGGACGGGTCGCCTTGGTTTTCTATTCCGCTTCGGGTCACCTTCCTCGTGGAGGCGGGCAGGCACCCTGAGGAGCAGCGGGAGCGGAGCCCCACCGGTGGAAAGCCCGGAGGGTGTCACGGAGCAGAGGAAGGTGCTGGTGTGCGCCCGCCGCGGACCCTCGGGCGGGCAGCCCTCTGCGGGCGTGGACTCTGTCGGGAAGAGGCCGTGAAGGCTGAGGTGATAGCGCTTACCATGTCCCCAGTAGAGTCATTTTGGGTTAAAATGCCTTTGTGGTGGTGATGTCTGAACCCGCTCTCCCGTACTCCTTAAAATGGCCTTAAGTAAGCTCAGTTGACGCAGAGGACAGGCAACATTATTTTCTTTTCTATCCCACAGTGAAGTGACAGAGCATCTTTGTCCGTTGCAGGTGATTTAAACCAGCGCTGATGTACCCAGCAGCATGTGTGTGCATGTTCAGTGTCTTTCCATGCGTCTCCTCTGTCCTTTTCAATAGAAGAGATGTTTGAAAGTATGTCTCAATTTTGTCCTGTTATTTTTGCCTTAGGAGAGTTGGCTAATGTGAGAAGAGAGTGAAGTTGGTTTTTTTGTTTTGTTTTAATGTTTTTCCTTTTAAGACATAAAAGTGAAGTGGTAGAATCACTGAGTCTGTTTTAGGATTCTCATTTGTGAAACAAATTTATATACTTTTCCAAATGCATGTTTTAAGGTTTAATACTTTAAATCGGGGACAATTTTAAGATAACATTTTTTCCTGAAGTTTAGTGTGTTTTGATGGAAGCTGTATACCCTCCTTTTAAGTGTATGAGAGGGAAGACATGGAGAAGTTAACAGTGCGTCCAGATTCATTCATCAAAGGGTGACAAGATAGGGGTGGATTTCTGAATGGTGTCTTAGACTGATAAGGCAACTGTTAGCCAAAATTGCCCTTTTTGGGTGGGTCAATATTTGCAGAATACTTCAGTGTTTAAAGCATTCCACTTTCAGGGGGGTAAACGTGGAGCACTAAGTGACACTGCAAAAAATTTTTTTCCCTCCCTTTAATTATCTTTCCCAATCTGAGACTTCACAGGTCCCCATTAACTGTCTCTGGCTGCCCTACATATCTTAGGCAGGCCGTATCAGAACAATCATTAATTAATCCCAGGGAGAAGCACTCATCTGTGCTAGCAAATTAAATCTTCATATTCCAGCCTGCCTGCCGTCCCAACTGAACTGCATGGCTCCAAGGAAAATCCAGTGGGCCTTTCTACTCATGTGACCTCCTTGACTTCAGTGTTCTTCCTAGAGAGCACTATCAAAGAATTTTTTTCCCTATCAGGATATACTGCTTGGTTTCTGGAATTTCCCAACAGCCACAGAAGTACCATAAATAAGGGGCTGAACACAAGTTAAGGTTCTGTGTGTGATGGGTGGAAGGAAAAGGGGAAAGGCATGAAGACTAGAGGAAGGAGGAGGAAAAGGAGACATCCATTCCTTGGCATTCGGTGGAGGGTTGCCCCTTCTGGGACAAAATGTATCCACAAAAAATAGAGCTGGGATAACCAATGCTCATGGATGTTTTCAGCAAAGCAGTGGCTTCTGTTCACTGTTGTGTGCGTTGCCTTTGAACTAAGGATTCAAACTGTACCTTTGCATGAATTGATTTGACCCCAGTCATTGCAATTCAAAATTATTTAAGCTGAAAGTAAGATAATCTTATTAACTAAAATCAATTTTGATTTCCTCATTTCCTTGTACTTTCTTAATCACAAAGGAATGTTACTTTTCTTTTATTGATAGCATTAAAATATGTCAGTCTGTCACTCCACACACACAGTGGTAAATTCAATAAGCATAAAGCTTTTGCATATTGATGTTACTCTATAAACTTAATGTTAAGATTCTGAATTTTTGTGTGTTAGAAAATAGTGTCTGATTAGACAGCTTATTTTTAGTTATTTTTTCAGTATAAATCAGCTTGCATTTGGAAGAAAATAAATCTACATTTCTAACCTCGGAGTCTTAATTTTTGTTTTTGAAGTTAACCATAGGACATTTTTTTCCTTGGTATAATTATCGCTTTAAACATCAACTATTCAAAAGTCAAAATTATGAAAAAAGAACTCAGTAGGTTTTTTTCTCCAGTTGTCAGCTCCTTTGGAGTTGTGGGATTAGCATATGTCATTCTTGAACATCTACTTTTTTATTTACATATTGAAGAGAAAATTTGAGATTTCCTGTTTCTACAGCTCCCAGATTGTGTCTTGGCTTTGAATGAAGTAGTTCAATTTATTGAGATGAATAGGAAACTCTGCATCTTCAGAAAAGGCTACTTTTGTCCAAAGCTGACGTCGTGTTTTGCCAGCCTATGGCTCAGCTATTCAGCTAGTGGCTCCTGTTAGTCCAGTATGCTGCCATGCTTTGAAAATCCTGGTACTGATATGTACTGCCTTGAGCATTCCTTATGGCATGCTATCCTTCAGCGTGTCTATACCCTCCTATAGCTTAGAATCTATGTTGGCAAGGGGGAAAAACTCAAGGGTAGTTAAGTACCAACCTGATGTGAGGAAAGAGGTGGCTCCAAACAGGAAAGAAACCTCAACAGGTCCAAACCCTCTGGGAGCTTTCCCTGGGGTCAACAGTCTCATAAGGAGGTGAGGGCAGAAGAGATTTAATGAAAAGCATCTTAGTGCCAGAAGTAAAATTTTAAGGTTAGAGACAGTTTCTCATAGAGAATTTCTGCTACTTAGCCTTCAAAAAAATGCAGGTCTGCACTCCAGTAGCCTCTGCTTTCCCAGACCCCACTCTTATGGGTGCTCCAGGTTAATATTTTTCTTCTCCTGGGATACCAAAAACCACATAAAGTATAACAACAATAATTTCTTCCCTCCCCATACCTATTACAAGAAATGCTTGGATTGAGCCAAAACCAAATGAAAGCTGGCGTGAGTTTGTGTCCTTACCTCTCTGGACCTTTCTGTGGGATTATGCAACAGGCCTCTTTGGAAATCCCTGCTACTTTCACCTCCTATCTGTCCATTCACTCCTGAGGCTGCTTTTCCTTTCATCATCTCTCAAGTGAGAGCCTTTCTGTTTTGTGGCTTCTGGTTTCCATGTCAGAGCAGCCTCCTGGGCAGCCCCAGCTGATGTTCAGGATTTCTGGTCAATTCATCTTTTTAGGGACTTCCTCTCTGGAAAGGCACTTCACTCTCAGCCATGTCCTGGGGGATTTCAGTCTAGTTAGAAGATAAACAGGATTTTAGAATATTTTATCATTTCATTCCAGTGATTAGAAAAAAAATACAAAAACAGAGGAGATACCAAGACAGACATCCCACTCAAAGCAGTGTTTGCAGTGGTGCAAGATCACAGAACCACAGAACTATTAGGTTGGAAGAGACCTCCTGGATCATCAAGTCCCACCACCTCCCCAGGCAGACCATTCCAATACTTTATTACCCTTTCTGTAAAATCTTTTTCCTAATATCCAGCTTATTTCCCTTGGCACAATTTGAGACTGTGTCCTCTCGTTCTGGCAGTTGCTGCCTGAAGAAGAGACCAACTGCCACCTGACTACAATCATCTTTCAGGAATCTGTAGAGAGTGATAAGGTCATCTTTTATAGAGAATATCAGCATCAAGCAGTTTGAAACAGGTATGTAGATAGATTTTTCAAACAATCTCACAACGTGCTAATACTTTCTCATGATACTGAAGCATTCACTTTTCTGCAATTCAAAGTGCTGCATTTTTAATATCCTGGCATCACAAGTCTCTATCTGCACTTGTATCCAATCACAACTCCCCTGAGCCAAGTAATTCCTGCTGCTGGAGATACTGTCTAAATATCCTGGATTATATTTACTGTGCAATGCATTTAACAATCCTGAACCACTCCCAGGGGAATATTCTCTCTGTGCAGTTGTGCTCTTCAGCAACTCCTGGGCTGCAGCCAGGTGTTACTCAGAGAAAGCTCTCATTTGAAGCCCCCAAATATCTTGCCTAGAGCAGAACCACAGGATGTATGTAGCATGTTGTTGGTGTTTTTCAGATAATGTTTTCCAGACTGGATTTACAATTGACTGTATTTTCCAATAGGCTGTATGACTGCAACTGCTTCCTCTCTAATTGCAGGTATTTCAATGTCTGTTTTCTCCTCATTTTGTCAGAGTAAAGCACTGGGACACTTGATCTTACCAGCACAGATCAGGACAGGGAAGGGGACTGAGGCTGAGATGGTCAGGGATCTTCTGAGTAGGAAGGAAAGAAAAAGAGCCTGAGGTGTTAACTAGGGTCCTTGCTTGTAGTTATTGTAAAAGCCAGAAAAGAGTCCAGCATGCATTAAAACCTTCTCTTGAGAGCCCTGTGTGATGGAGGTCTTGGAGCTCTTCTGGCATCCCCTGCCAGTCAGGTCTGTAGCAGAAGCCCTGTGTTAGCACAGGTGCTTCACACCCTCCACCACTGGTGTTTCATCTCTTTGGAGCAACTCCCAGTGTTTCTTACTTCCACATGTGTGTGTATGTGCTGTGTAGAAGGTGTTTTCTCTGCACTCTGGTGTGGGAGGTGAGGGCCTCAAAGCTCTGTATTCATGTTCTACTTACTTACTTTTTACTGTTTTCTAGGCATCTGCTTGGATGCCTGGAGGGGAGGAGACACAACTCTGGTTTGTGTATGCTGCAAGTTCCTAGTGCATTCTTCCAATCCCAACCAAGGACAAATTGGGTATTATACCAATAAAACTAGATGCTACACTTGATCCCAACCTAAAGGCACTGCTGTGGAGGCAGGATGTTTGACTAGAGTTGGTAGGATGCCAAATGTTCCTATGGTACAGTGTAATCCAGCAGTGTCCTGGGGGATGGGGGTGGGATTGCAATGAGCACCTGCTGTTTCGAGGTGCAGGATGGCCTGTTTTGGCAAATCCAGAGGTGAGGGGTAGAGCAGGGGAACAGAGAAAGTGTGCCTCTATACTTGAAATCTAATTTTTCCTACAAAATTTAGGGACTTTGGTTGAGTTTATTAAGACTCATATCTAAATGCTTGGTTTGCTTTGAAGATTTCAAACCTTCCATTACCAAATCAGGCTCCTTTTAAAGCCTTGTTTCTCTTTAAAGGTTAATGTGCCCATGCCATTCCTTGACATTTTAGCATAATAAAATTAATATAAAGAAACAGGTATCACCCATGTGGAGGCAGTGGGAAGCTTTGTGTCTTTTATCTCAATTTCACTTCCTTCTGGCAGTCTGTTCAAATAAATGGGAAGATGAGGGCAAGATAGCATTTCAGGCTTTTGCTCCAAAAAAGGTAGACTAGTACTGTTGGGGGATTCTTAAAAAGTTGGTATGCAGGAAAATTGATCGGGCGTTCCATTTCTTATAAAATAAAAATGCTCAGCTATTCCTGTATGCTGTCTTCCAGTCTTCAGTAATAAGTGATCTACACAGCAGTTATTGTTCTGTGACATTTGGAAAAGTTAGGGAACAGCAAAGGAAAATAAAAAGAACTGATTCATAAAACAGATACTCTGTAAAATGCCTTTGACTTTTTAAAATATCCTTGGAAAATGTCATTCAGAAACAATATAGTGATACTGTGGAATGCATCTCTCCACTACTTTTTTTTTGGTATTTTGTCTGTATCTGTAGAATGCTGTCAGTGAGCGTTTGGTGTCTCGTGGAAGAATGGAAGAGAGAGCAAGGGTTCTGAGCCACCCAGCATGGCCCTGGGGGCCAGGAAGCCCTTAATGCACACCCAAGCAAGTCCAGTCTTGCTGCAGCTCCAGTGATGGTCAACAGCTGAGCTGGCCACAGCAGGTTTGGCTCGTGGTGTAGTGCAGGGCTAGCACTAATGGCACCTGCCAACAGGCAGGAGCTGTGTGCCTGTGATAAACTGGAGGGACTGGGTGAACTTGGGTCTGTCAGTGCTTGCCCACAGAAATCATGTTGCTTGCCCATGCCTCCCTTTGCTTTTGGCTTGAGCTTTTAGCACCCTCTGCTCCTGAGGTGAAGGCATGGAGCATGGGGGCTCCACTAGCAAACACCTGTAAAGTTTTTGGTGACTTGGGTCATGTTACTGTGCTATCCCCTCTGCTCAGGTGCTCAGTGTCATCCTCTGCTTTTGGCAGCCCAGCTTGAAGTCTGCTCCTGCTTGGAAGCACACCCAGAGCATGGTCATTTTTCTTGTTTCTCTTTCCAAGAAATGAAAGTGCTTGGAAGCCTGTGGATTAAGCAGGGAGAGAAAGATGGGTGTGAACTTTGAACTTTGGTGTTTGTTTTCTTTTACCTTGCTGGAATGGCAGAGGTAGATGTTTTCCTTTGTGTTTCTTGCTGTTGTTATACAGACACTTAATGCAGTCTGAAATCAGCCACTGCCAGGAGGGGTAATTTTTTCCTCCTTCCTTAGGCATTCTTCCCTGTAGAAGGAGCTGACTGGTGAAGAATCTGTATGCCTAAAAATAACATTTTATTATTTTCAGTGAGATAAATCCCCCTGTCAAGCTCACCACAAGCTGCACAGACCCTGGTACTGATAGGAAGGAGCTATCCTTGCCTCACCGTCTGATATGTCATTCATCACAGCCTTGAGTATTAACTACTTTCAAGTAACTGTGCAATCTAGTTTGAGCTATTTCAAATGAAATGAAGAGGAAATAGACATCCTCTGTTTTAGCAGGTGAGGATTCATATGTGAAAGATAATG
The DNA here is from genome assembly GCA_013401135.1 of Cettia cetti. NCBI lineage: Eukaryota > Metazoa > Chordata > Aves > Passeriformes > Sylviidae > Cettia > Cettia cetti. The sequence goes on from VZUI01046935.1 coordinate 29,769, forward strand.
TGGAGTCATTAAGGTATTTAAAACAGATCCAAAGCTGTGGAGGGCGCCCTACCATTTGCCCCATTTCCTACATAATGTGTGAATATGTCTTATATATGTCTTATATATGTCTTGTCACATGTTTTTCTAGGGCCTGGGGGCTGCATGTTCTGCATTCAACCAATGCATTTCATTGTAACACAATTGGTTGGTGACAGACAGATCCGTCCTGAACACCTGGATGCACAAAATAAGAGGTGGGGGTTGAGTGGAGATGGGATTGGGGATGCAGAGGTTATGGAATAAAAGGAAGATCTGTGGCTGAGAAGCTCTCAAGGTGTGTCTCTGGGGTAGATTTCCCTTCATCTCTTCCCCATCCTGCACAAATCACAGTGCTTCTAAAGCACAGGTTGTTTTTTTGTTTCTGCAGACACCCCCTGCATGATGTGAGTGAAGACGCCGTGCCAGTTCTTCTTATGTGTTGTACATTTTATGTGACTATAAAAATAAAAATTTATTCTCCTTGCTGCTTACCGTCTACATTTTTTCCTCTCATGTCTGCTCTGAGCAGTCATAAAAAGGTTACTTGTGCTGTAGCAGGGATTTAAGATCAAGGATTTTATTAGCTTGCAGGGAGGCTCTTCCTTCCTGTCTGCATTCAAACCAGATAATTTCTCTTCTGTTAGCAGCAGGATCAAACCCTGAAAACCAATGGAAGAAGCTTCCTTTGACCTAAATGGTGCAAGGCCAAGCTTTTAGGCTCCTGTTTTGTGTGTCAAAGACTATTACTGTCACAGGAAGCATAAGCAGCCATAGCTTTCCTGCATAGTAACAGAAGACTGTGCTTCTAAAAATTACTCTACAAAGTGTTTTTGCAGAGCAGCCTCCCCAGGGTTCTCCATCTGTTTTCATATGGAGATTAATAACAAATTGTTTGGCTAATAAACTGCTCCTTGCTATCTCTGAAATATGACCATTTCTTTTCCTTCCCTCCCATGCACAGTTATTAGATTCCTGTCTGCCCCTGTGCTCCCACGTGGGAGGCATCACTTGTATGAGAGGCACAGCAATTGTTAATGTTTCAGCTCCACAGCAAGGCTTTTAAAGGGTGAAGGTTTTGGGATGTGGCTGAAGGAACTGATGCTGTGGACAGCTGTGTAGTGCTGAGGGCTGGCCTTATTCTTAGAAGTTATAAAGAAAAGGAAGAGAGGAAAATTAAGCTCTTTTCACACTACTGTGATTTCTGCAAGAGCCCAATTCTTGTTTGCAACTACAGAGAAAATATTCCCTGGAAAAATGGGGCTGAGGCTTGAACCTGTTCAACTCAGCAGCACTGCTGTGGGATGTAGGGCTGATGGTGGTATTTCGAAGTGCTGTGTTCAGAAGTTCTGGACCAGCTGGTAGGGGATATTCTAGCTGCTTCATTGGGAAACAGATGAGAGAAAAATATACATGTACTGTGAAAACAGGCATAAGATCAGGAGGGATGTTTGTGATCTTCAATCTGACTGTCCCTAATGCAAATCACAGGACTTCCCCTCTTCTGGTCAAATACAGGTGACCAAAATCCTGCCAAGATAGCCAGTCCAGATTTGGAAGTTTCCTATGACACTTTATCACCCAGTGATATATGCCAAGGGACACCTACCCACTTTGTTAAAACACCTACCTAACATCTGCCCTGTATTTGCATCTTACAGCTTTTTATCTTGCTGCCTCCTCCTCTGCTGGGTCACAAGAATCTCCTACATACTTTTGGTTTTGATGTAGACAGACTGACATCAGATTTTACCTTCTTGTGCCTTAAACAGAATAGTCTGGGCTCCTTCACTTCCTTATTCCAAGGGCTTTGACTCAGTCACAGCAACAGTGCTTCTTAGGGGCTTGTCCCCCATTGCCCATTGCCTCTCCTTTTATCAGCAAGAGGAGAAACTGAGCTGCCACTCTCAGATTATCCTGCTGTGGAGGTGTTTCTAGTCCTGGTGGTAACTCACAGAGGCAGTAGCTGGTTTAATTAATCAGCATTCTGCCTGCGTGGTGAGCACAAGAACAGGACACAGATTGCCGGTGCCTCTCTGTGAAAGAGTCAAAAGGGACATCACCTTGCTCCTTGCAAGTCAAGGCTGACAGAGTCCTTTGGGTTTTGGCATCACACTGAGTACTGACATTAGTTTATCATCCACTGTGAGTTTTAAGTAAGGCCACAGCTGGATCAACTTTAAGAAAAAAAAGCCCAACTACAAATATTTGCCTGTAGCTTTGTGTTACTTTTCAAATGTTACTTGTAAGTCATCCCCTTCTCAAGTCAGTAGGGACTGAACATGGAACTACAGCCAGGAACTTTGGGAGCCTAATCAATTTCTGTGTCTCCAGACTTTTATTATTCCAGAAGTGATGCTTTTGGTTTCTCTGTTTCCAGGCCTGTTTTCCTCACTCTTGGAAGCATAATCTTACTGTTGTCTCATTAGTCTCAATCAGGTAATTTTGGGGTTTTATAGATATAAGACGTGAGGTTTTACATCTGATTTCCAGAGAAAAATGTTAGAGCCTATTGTACTTCCTGAATGAATTTACTACAAAGAGCCAGTTTATTCCATAGCATAAATTCTTTCCATTTACCCCAAAGGCATTTAAAAAACCCCAAGAACAAACAAACAAAAAATCCAACAACAACAAATGAAAGCTTACATGAATTTCTGTTTTCCAGTATGTTTGCTAATTTAGGCATACATATTTTATGGCTGCTGTGATGGCAATCTAAACAGACTCTTTTCAGCCATGCTGCAGAGCTAAAAATATTGTCTGCCCAGTGATTTAGAATTAGTCTGGCTTCTAAGGTATGCTGAATCTTGAGGGGTTTTTAAGTCCATTTTATGTGTCTTCTGATCACCAGGGAAGGGTTTTTTTTTTCTCTAATGCACAAAAATAATCTGAGTTGTTGAATTCTTTAAGGCTCAGTAGAGCCAAATGGGCACAGTCTTAGGTGTTAAAGTGATACAATTACAAGTTTTGTGTGGGTGTGGTGTGTGTAAGTGTGAGTGTAGGAGGCATAAATAGTTGATCTAAAGTTCTGCACAAAATTTCAAAACAGACCAGCAAAATTTTAAATCTGTGGGGAGACCAGGACTGTACTGCCAAGTTTAAAAATGCTCAATTTTTTTTTCTGTTATCCATTCAAGTAAAATTATTTCCCCAGCATTATGTAGGTTATAAACTATGATACCTGTGTTTCTTAGTTTTCTTTTAAAGGAAGACTCAGTTACTAGGTAGAAGCTTAATTATTGGCCAGATGCATTCTTTTAAATACAAATGTTCATGTAAATGTTCAACAGAGCTCTTCAGAGTTGTTAAAATGTTATTCATTGTATTCAGATTTGTACCTAAATGCTTCATGAATACTTGGCACAGTCATTTTCCTTAAATGTTATGAAATCCGAGAACCATTAATCCTTTTTCCATATTCAAGGAGCAGGATTTGCCTGGCTCGATGCATGTTTAATTATGTGGTTTTTACTTAGGCAGCTTTCCCATGGATAACAGTTTCACTTGATATCACTGTTAAGGTTGCTTGAATGAGGAGCAAAAATTTATTTTTGTTAAAAAGATTTGTGAAGACTTGTGTTTTCTCTGTGCAATCAGAAGAATTTGCTGTGGTCCCAATTCCCTCTCCAGAAATGTCATCTTAATAATAATAATAATTTTGCTTTAAATCCACTGAATATTCTGTATTTTTAAAGTATGACAACACTACATATTGTTAAAGTTTGAAAGAACACTCATTTTGACATAATTTGATTAGTTTTTGTAATAGTCTTGCAAAGGGAAGTAAATCATTAGATGCTCAAAATGAGAAAGGCTGGCAGCAGTATAGCTGTTGTAATGCTGGACATGAACAGTGTTCCTGTTGCAGTTGTCTGTAGGCCAGTCCCTTAAATCGGCCAACTTCTTTTTCATCTATGGTTTCAATCAAGTTTATTCTGATGCATTTGGGCCAAAAATATTGTCTTCTGTTTGTTTCCAGCATAGGAGAGGAATGTTAAATTCATCCAGTAAGCTGGCTATGTTTAATCCCTTCTTATAAATGTTAATACTCTTTCCAGTAGCTTTGGCTTGTTAGAGTGAAAACTGGACCCTAAGAATCAAGATAGATTAGATACCACAAAACATGTATCCTTGTGAGAGAGCTGATGTTCAGGACAGTAATAGAGATCTTCAGATGACATTTAAACCAGTTGGAAGTAACCCTTTTAAGGAAAATTCTGCCAATCTTTTCTGCTTGGTAAGACAAAGACACTTTTTCAGCTTTCTCTTTCATTTTAGGCTGAGAATGGAGTGCATAATTTGGATACTGGCAGTGGGACACCTTACCAGAACAAAGCATCCATGGGACCATTATTAATCAATGACTTCTAAGTGCAGGATTGGTGCTGTTGGATTGGAAACAGGTGCTACAAGATGCCAGGTGAGGTGACTGAGAGCAGCAGTGGGATGGAGGAGACTGTGCAGAAAGACAGCAAGTCTGGAGGCCAGAGCCCTCGCTGTGGCACAATGAGAAGGGCTGTGGCAACCACTGTCACCTTTGATGGGGAAGCCACTATGGACCGGAGGAAAAAGAAGAAGAAAGAGTCCCGCCCCGAGTCAATAATAGTGTATCGGTCCGAGAATGACAGTAAGGTGGAAGAAGAACAGGCGGATGAAGAAGGAGGGGAGAGGAGCTCTGAGGAAGGCTCCAAGTTCCTGGGTCAGTCTGTGACAGATGGTATGTAGTCCTGAGAACACTCACTTCACATTAAGCTTTTTTGGTGCCATCATGGTCTAAAGTCAAATGGAAGTGACCATGGGACCAACCCTCTCCAAGACTGCAGGCAAGGAGAGCTTGAGTTCATACATGAAATGCTCTGAAACAGAAAGCATTACAGGCTGATTTGGGATGTCTCCTGCAGTTCTTTGCAAAATTAGGTTGTTGCTACAGTCTTAATTTTAAATGTATGTGTTGGTTGGGGTTGATGTGCTGGTTGCAGTGTTATGCATGCATTAAGCCAATGATGTCATTCCAAGCTAGTCAGAATTAAGACCAGGAGAAAATGTACTGTAGCACCAAAGAGGAGTTTATGGCCAGTACCACTGCATGGCCCATCCTACACCAATGTCACTTGAAAGCTTAGGCAGTCTCTTTAACACATATACCAGCACTGTCCAGTTTGGTGCCTCTACTGATCTCTTAAAATGCAGACATAATTTTATGACATTTTGTTAATTGTTTCTAAACTTCAAAAATGAATTTGGATTGAGATACAATCTATTGATTGTGAACTATTAGCTGTTCAGGTATGATTCCATCTGTGGACGTGCTTATTCCAAAACAAGAGTCTCAGTGATATTTATCTAATTAATCCCAAGTATCCATGCTGTTCAGGAATAAATCCATGAAGTAAACAGAGAAAAAAGGCATACCATTTTCAGTTGAGTTACTCTGTCTCGTCTCATACTCCTATTCTCTTGCAGCACTTTGCCTTCACATATTGTCCCTAGTGGAGATACTGGAGTTATCTCCCTTGTGATTTCTATCATCTGGAATGCCTGTCTTTTTCCTCATTAGCTCTTCCATTTTCTTCTGTGGTAATTTTCTTCATACTGGATTTCTTCTTGTCTTCCATCTTTTTAAATTTGGTTGTAACTGTAACTCTATATGCACTATCTAATTGTCTTTGAGATCTTTGTGGATTTATACAAAATACTTTGTACAGTAAATAAATCTGATGCAGATGAGTTTATCTGTGTTGTAGGTGTCTGGAACATGCCTTTAGACAGCCGATATGTCACCTTGACTGGAACAATCACCAGGGGAAAGAAGAAAGGTCAGATGGTGGACATCCATGTCACACTAACAGATAAAGAGCTGCAGGAACTGGCTAAGTCAAAGGAACCTCCTAAAGAAGATGTACCTGAGAAGAAGAAGAAATGTGATGTTGGGTTAGACAGGGGACCCCACATCGTCCTCTGGACCATCATCTGCCTTCCCATCATTTTTGTAGTGTCCTTTGTGGTTTCATTCTACTATGGAACCATTACATGGTACAACATCTTCTTGGTGTACAATGAAGAGAGGACCTTCTGGCACAAAATCACCTTTTGTCCCTTTTTGATTATCTTCTACCCAATTATAATTATGGTTGTTTCTTTCTCCCTAGGCCTGTATTCAGCTGTAGCCCAGGTAGCATGGTCCTTTGGGTACTGGTGGCACGCTGTCAGGGATATGGAGAAAGGATTCTGTGGCTGGCTCTGCAGCAAGCTGGGCTTGGAAGATTGTTCTCCGTACAGCATTGTCGAGCTGCTTGATTCTGACAATATCTCAGGTAGTCTCTCTGGCAAGAGCTCTGCGCAGGGGGTTGAGACCTCAGCAGTCTGAGCCTTTGTCCTGGAGGACTATTTTGGTCATACATGAGTGTTCTCACCTAGAAAATAACACACTGATTTTTTTTTAAATATACATATATTTAAACACAAACTTAATGAATAAAATATTAGGCTGAGAGTCCTCTTTAAATGTCACAGAATGCAAGAATGCTAGCTTCACATGCTCTGGGTGGGGAGGTGCATGGTTTTCCAAGGATTTTTCATGTGTTGTAGCTAATTACAGCTTCTGGGAATCATTAGAAAATCCAGGTCTGCAGGGCTCTGGCTGTTAGTGGAGTAGCAGAGATATATCATGAAAAGTCTACTTCTCTCAAGGTAGACTTTACTCTTGAGCAATAGGACACAGTAGTGACCTATGACAGTGAAAAGAAGTCTCTGCTCAGGGGTTGAACTTCAAGACATAGGTAGCCATTCAGAGGTGAAGACTAAATTGAAAAATGTGTGATGTTCCTGCAGTTTTCTTAGAAAGGGTCTTTTCCCAGTCCTTCCAACAAGAGCAGCTAACTTAAGCAGGCTGACTGCTTAGACACTGTCAGGGTCCAGTGTCACAGACCACTGGAATAGTGGAAGAGGACAGCATAGCTGCCAATAAAGGCAAGCGAGTTCTACATGAACGGGAAACAGCCCCATTGCACCATGGAAGAGCAGGGCTTGCTTTTTAACTCAGTGTGTGGGGCACCCAATGGGGCTGTCACCAAGAACCCTCAAGTGGCTGTAGGTGTTCAGATAGGTGCTTGGAACACCTGCAGTGGATCTCTTGATATGTGCACTGCTAGGGAGGAAACACCTGCTCTAAGGAGGAGCCTGCCCCTAAGGAAGGGGCAATCCATTTACATCTCACTGCAATGCAGGTGTGGACTTGCAGCAGCTGGATTTAGGGAGGTGGAGTTGAAGATGCTTGGGATGGGAAGGGCTCTGAAACAAGTTATTCTGGTTTTCAAGTTGCTCTTATGGAAGAGCTGTTGGACCTCCCCTTTCAGAATGGGGGAGTCCAGAAGTTCATGTCTATCCGTGCCTCAGCTCTGGAAATTTGTGTCGTCTTCCCCACCTCATCCACCTTCCTGTTTAATTATATGGAAGAACAATGGATGGTACATTCTCCTCCCCCTGTGTCTCATTTTCATAATGGGTTTCCCTCCTTTTTGGATTTTTCATGGCATCATAATGGGCTTCCTGACCAGGCTGGGGTGGCCACCATAGGCTGGAGAAATATTAATTGTCTCTTTAGAAAATGACCAGCAGAAAAGTTATTTTTTCTCGATCAACTGTTGGGGTTTTGGCCTAAGAAAGAGATGAGAAAAATAAAAGAGAGGTATAGCAGATTCTAATGGGGGCTGAGTAGCACATCTGAAACATGGTTAATTTTCTCAGTGCTCCAGTTCAGCTGGTGCTGCTGGAAAGCTTGTGAGCCCGTCATTATAGGACATGCAATGAACACACGCACACACAAGCCATCAAGGAAGGAAAAAGAAGAAGAAGGAAGAAGTTTATTTGTTACTTCAGTTTATACAGATTTTGAACAATGACTAGGGATTGGAGGATGAGGTTGCCACATCTCCAACCACACTGGTCAAACTAGAAGTCCGTCAAATTTCTCCTCCTCAAGAGATGAATGTCAACAATAAGAGAGTATTGAAGAAACATTATTTTGTTTACATGAAAAAGCATTAAAAATTCCATTACAAAAATGTAAGCTATCAGAAAGCTAAAAAGAACAAGGCAACAAGCCCCAGGGTAGAGGAGCCCACCATTTGCATGCGTGTAGGGAGGTAAGGCATGGCAAGTAGTCTGTCAGCTGCACAGTCGCTCCTGTCTCTGTAGGTATCTCACTTCCCCAGTCTCCCTGTGGGGGAACTGCTCTAGTTTTAGGTTGGTTAAAAGAAGCATTCAGAAGCTGGATTTCACAGGAACTAATGCTTTGTGTTGCATTTTAAGGTTGAGCTCAAGACTACACTGACTGTCATGGTTAGAACATCTGGGAACTGGTGAAGTATAAACAAGTCCATCTGATCCTCTAGTCCTGACACTGAGAAATAAGTAGTTCCTGCTGCACCCTTGGTCCCTGGGAGGTCAAAGGAGCCTCTTAGCATTGGTGGAAAGGCTTAACAGTGAATAATGCACAAGCCAAATATCAAGAGCAGTCTTGGTCACACACTTAACTGAGAAAGCAGCGGTGCTCCTGGGCACAGGTAGAGCCAGGCTGTATTTGTTGCTTCCTACTTTCATTTTTTACTGGTGAGGTCTTTCAAAGCAATTACCAACTTTCAGAAAAAAAAAAAGACCCCCAACCTGTGAGACAGTCAGATAGTTTAGTGGGATTCAAAGGGCTGACATGTGCCTGGGACTGGTTCAAGCAGTGGAATGCCTTTCACAGGCCTGTTCCAATCAGGCAGGCTGATATGCCTCTGAATTAGTGGAGATGCTGAGGACAAGCCATGCAAGTGCTGGCAGTCTGTAGTGACCCAGTGCAGCCAGTCTGCTTAATACTGCTCCACATGGAAATTGCAGGCTCCCACATGGCTGGAGGGTGGGAATAAGAGATCCTTAACAAGCATTAAGGAAAAGGAAGGTCCACTGGCAAGTGTTCTCACGCTTTGCCTAAAGGGACACTGCTGGCATGAAAGGGGTAGATTGTGTATCTTGGCCCCAACATGCAGCAGACAAGTTTGGGGAAAGGATGGCTGGCAAGTGTGCATTGCTGCAGAGGGAGAAAACCCAATTCAGCTGTCACTGCCAAACAGCAGCTGTTCAAGGCTAGACGAAAGGCTGGGGTCAGTAGCACAAAGAGCCTTCAGCTTACAGAGGGCTTGAATGATAAATACCAGCTCATTATAGAATACATCCATGTGAAATGTCTGCTGAGCTGCAGGATTTGCTTTCAGGATTGCTAACAGCCACTGGAGTGGAGACAAAACCAAATCTGTCCCTCTTACTGTTATGTAGACACAAAGGAGTGTCAGAGGACTCATAGTAACCTCCCTCTGCAGTGGCAGGTGTGCTTCTGGGTTTGGAGGTCACATTTTGGGAGATACTCTGGGACAATCCATCATGTGTTTTCTAGTTCTTTACACTTAACTAAGCTTGCATTGTCTCCTGCTAAATTCAAGGCGTTCTGTCATTGATTTTGGTGGAGGCCATCTTAAGCTTGGGATTAATTCTGGTGCTTGGGGCTGGTTCTGGTGCTATTTGTAAAAGTTTAATTCAGACTTTTCTCTAAACAACTGGATAGCTTTCTCTCTTCCCCATTATCCTCTGTAGCAGTTTGCCTGTTGCAAAATATATAATCATTATCAATTGTTGTAAAAGGAAAAAAGCACAAGTTTTTTGTCTTGTTCTACCCCGCTTTCAGAAACACAAGTACTTTCTGCTTATGTGCCACTGTCAGACTGCAGGGAATTCCAGTTATTCTGATTGTTGAGTGTGTTTCTGGCTGCTCTAGTCTGGGTGTTTTTTAAGTAAAAATACTATTTGCTGATTGCTACTTTTAATTGCATTCCCTTTTCCCATCCTTGCTGGCCTGGGTGGAGAATAAAGATTTACATGGCTTTACAGGAGTGTTGCTCTCATGCTTCTGTCTGACTTTGTGATAAAATCAGTGCTGTGGGACAGACAGAGTCATTCTATGCTTGATTAGAATTCATTGTATTTGAAGATCCACTTCAAATTGTGTCTGAAATGAGCCTTAAGTTCTACCCCTTGTTAAACAGTGCCTGTCCAGAATTGTCATATATCTCTGGGGCCTGGGTTCTTTGTTTTTACTTCATAGCTCACAAATGAAAACTTTTGATTTAATTTTACTCATTGGGTATCTGTTTAGCTTTAGCCACAAGGATCTATAGTGGGGGACACACTTCCATACCAAAACAGAAAGTACTTTTAACTCTACAAACACGGTTTGTGTGTCTGTGACTTGGAGCTGCGATTTACAGCTGTGCTGGGAAGATTTCTTACAACTCCTGGGTACTTCAGGCATGTCTCTGATAAATCAAAGGGGAACCCACAGTTCTGTAAAGTGTCTTAATATTAAGTGACACATTTGGTTCTCTCCCACATAGTTTTATTACAGCCCTACCCTCCTGCTGGCACAGGGAAAACACTTATTTGAAACCTTCTTTCTTCTAAGAAGGAGAGGTGGATCTTCAGAAAACCCAAACGAAATTCCTAGCTGAGGGTTAGCACAGCTTCAGTAAAACAGCTCTTTGAGCCAAAAAGCTACCTGCAGGTGATTCCCTCAAACTGGAAGTGCAACAGCTGGAAATAGCAGGAAGGTGCTTTTGGTTTGATCCTGCTGCAAACACAGCCAAGGGAACAGAATTCCTTATGTGGCAGATGTATGTTGAGGGCTTCCCACCTCCAGTGAAGAACATCATGAAGGACACTCAGCTTCCTGGTGTGACAGGGTGAGATGGAGGCAGTAGGCCCAGACAATTAGTTCATTAGCCTTTGCAGTTCTTAGTTCTGAGGTGTGAGGTAATCATTTTATAAGATAATGGTTATCAATGAGAAACTCCTATTGAAGATCTTTGCATCAGGCAAAGCACAACTGTGTGACTGCACCATGTATCTCACCACGGGGAGAGGAGGTGCCAATGCTGCCTGCTGACTCACCCACCCCATTCAGTTTCCTTGAGGACTGAAACAATAACAGCATAATGTGCTTTTATCCACAGTGAGTCCCTCGAATTCACCCTTCTTGTCCCTCCAGTGCTTTGAAGGCTAAGGCCAGGATCCTGCAATTCCTTGCTAAGATTATCAGCAGAGGTTGCACCATGAACCCATGTAACCACTCCCCACAGGTACCTTTTAGAAGCTGCAACCACTAGCTAAGAAAAGCTACTCCAATGTGCTCTTGCACACTGAAGCATGCAATTACACTAGAGCATTACAGAGAGAAAATAAGGGTGCACAGCCCACAGTTCTGCACTGTGATGGACACAATTTGGCTCTACATTTATGCAGCCTCTTTTTGTCCCAGCAGTGAATTATCTACGGGATCACTGCCCTCCCTGCTTCTTTCCTCCCTGCTTCTTTCCAAGCACTTGGCAATGTGGAGGCAGTTGTATTAATATTAATGTGTTTTCATCCCTAGATTAGTCCATGCACATTTATTTCCTGAATGGAAAAGGGAACTAAAAAAAAAAAAAAAAAAAAAAAAAAAAAAAAAAAGCAGTGAGGGAGGTTGAATCAAATTCAGGAGGCTAATCCACTTAGAAACACAACTTTTCAATTAATTTGGTGAATTAGAATAGACATTGTGTTTCCTTGTCTTAACTACTAAAGCATGATTTCTCTTCCAACAGGCAGCTACTTAATGTTGAGGCAGGGCTTGTGGTTGTGTGTAAGGTTCAGGTAAATTACCAGGGGCTTCAAAAAACTCTGTGAGCATCCTTCCACATAACAGGTGAAGTGTGATTGCATGCAAACAAGCAGTCCAGAGAAACAAGGCTTGAGGGTCTCTCATGTATCCCCCCTGGCCACCCATTCCATTAACTTTCAGTTCTCCTAATTTCATGTCATTACACGGTAGCTGAAGTCTGTCAGAATGCATTAAAATACAGAGAATGCCTGAGTCAGGCAAACCATGCATTTTTCCCTGTGTTAAAAAGATGTCCTTGCTTTTCGTGTGCTAAAACATAAAACCTTACTCCCAGAGTGCAGCAGCTAAAATCCATTGTGGTTTCTATCCATTGAAATTAGATATGCCATGGATGAATTTGACCTGGAGCCCCCTAAGATACAAATCCTAGATGTGATCTCCTTGTCTTAGGTCTCCTTTTCCCAGCCATTTCTTCCAGGTGAAAACTTAGCTTCACAAGTTTAAAAAGGATAATTTTAACTACTGATATTGATAGTAAGTTCTGCCTGCAGATAGGATAAACCCTCCCACTTCCCAGGCAACATTCTCCCCCAGAGCATGGCTCATTACAAGCTCCTGCAGCAGTAATGTATATTAAGACCAATATATTTGAAGGTGCCTTTGACTATCTTCATAAATATGCCAAATTCTTTCTGCTCCTACAGTGATAAGGTAAGAGAATCAATTATTTCTACTGCAAAATACCAGAAAACCAGCTCATTAGGATATAACACAAATATAATCAGGCTTAATTTATTCTAGTCTGATTATCTGAATAACCTGCAGTTGTGATCTGAACAACACATCTGATATTTATTATATCATAAATAAACTGAATGGCTTTTATATTGTCAGTACTGGGCATGAATCCAACAGCTCCTGGGGCAGTCAGCCTAAAGAGAGGATGCCTTTTATTCAGTCTTTCTTTCTAATATACATTCTTGTCCTGAAGTATGGAAGTGTCAGTTTCTAATGATGTACTTAAATGTATTTGTAGTGAGATGCCCCTATAATTACAGGCAATTACTGGAATATCCTTCCATGATAATGGAGATTTTCCTTAACACTTTTTCCATGTAAAAATGACATGCAGAATTAATAAACACAAGCAATTTTAACCTTCATTAATTTATTCAAATGAGCTCCTCTGTGACCCAAGAAAGGAGCAGTAATAATTTCTAGTATCTACATGTAGTAAAGAAAAAAGTGAAATATTTAATATAATGAGCAGTATCATCCCAAGGCACACACGGTGTCATTGCTAAATGGTCTCTCAGTTCTCCCCAAATAGGTGTTGGTAGAGCTGCCTTCAGTGACTCACAGTGATTATAGCACTGGCTTCTCTCTAATGTGATTAAACTCTGCTGCAGTGATGGACTCTAATTCTGCAACAGGCTCCAAGGCAAAAGTTTCATGTCACGGTGATGACTTCAGCCAGCCCCACGAATACAGCAGGATTGCTCGGAGGCTCCAGTTCCACCCTAAAACCAAGTCTGTTTTGCCATGGCTAAATGGCTATATTTGCCATTTATTTCAATAGAAAGTTATGAAAAATTTAATGTCTGTCTTAAATGTCTAGTACAAAAAAACCTGCAGAAATCATTGTCATCTTGATAACACCCTTCCAAGGAATTTCTGCATAAAATAACTGACAGGGAAAACTTGAAATTATCCTTCCCCTGCCTCTATGTCTGACACTGTCACTTACCTGCTAGTGTAATGGGTTAGCATCAATTTACACAAATAGAAACCAAACCTAATCCCTTCTTTCCTCTCAAATACAACCTCACTCCTTCACATTGCTGCTTTGTCCCCCAAAGCTGTACAAACTGGAAACTCACAAGAATTAAAAGATTTAGAACAGAACATCCCCTCCTCAATGCTGCAGTGCTCCGTTTTGAAAGTGCAATTAAAGCAAATATTTTTCAAAAGATCTGAAATTTCATCCTTTCAGTCTGATTTCAATCTGCTTCCAGGTGCAGGCAAACAGATAGAAATGTAAAATGGGATCCTCTCAGCTCAGAAAGAGCCTTGTTTGGCAGCTGAATACTCCCCATCCCTTCCCACAGTTGAATGGATAAGGAACATAATCCTGTGCTGTGAGGATTAAATTAGATTATTAGCCCCATGTGTGCATGTGGGCATGCAAACATGCACGATGCTGGTGAGGGCAGGATGAAAGTAAAAGGGAGGATCCTAAAGGCTTATCCTTGTGCATCTGCTAAGCAAATCCTTCATGCAGTGAGTTATCCCAGCTAGCTTGTCCTGAACAATCTGCTGCATGAAAGAGCTTTCCAGAGACCCTGCAAACACAGCTGGATTGCTAATGGCTGCCAGCAAAGACACTGACAGGCAGCGGTGTGATAGAGACTGCAAAACAAAGGGCACGTGGAGAACAAGATGGATGAGATTCTGCTTCTGCAACAACCCCATCTAAACAGCAGCAATCACTTGGTACTTACTACCTCTTAATAAAACACTGGCTTTAACTTTCCCCCAAAACTTATTTGATACTCTTTTGCTGGGCTGTTGCTTTCCCCAGAGCAAATATACCTGACCTGATCTCTCTGGTCTTTTCCAGGAACCCAGGAGCTCAGTTGAGCCCAACTATTTCTATTTGTTTGAAACAAAATCAGATCCTACACAGCAGATAGTCCTATAAAAAGTAATAAACAAATAATTTGTTGTAACAGATTTAAAAATTAATCCAGAAAAGTCTGCCAGAGTTGTTTCCACTGCAGAAACATGTCTGGGGCTTTTCAGTTACTTAGCAGTGGGAAGTATTTCGATTCTTGTGATACCAGGCTGAATGGCCCTTGCATCACTGCCTGCAGAAATCCTTTGGCTAATCCACAGATTTAGAACTCGTGAAGCAATCCTATAAAAGAAACACGGATTTTAGATGTACGAAGAAATTTTCAAATCTACTTTCCTAAAAGGTAAAATGTAAAAGCATTTTTTTGTTGTTGTTGCTATTATTGCCTAATTTCTGCCAGATTCACGTGCAGAAATTGCTCTGCAGTTCGACAGTGCTTGCTGGGTGATGAGCCCTATGCCTGCAGGATGCCGAGCTGCCTCTGCCTGGTGTCTGGGATCACGTTGCCCTCCAGTGGCTGAATTGAAAAACGGGGATAAAAGGCCACTGCAGTATTTTTCTCTGCTTTAGAAATGCATCCAGAGAGGTCTACACACTATGAAATTGCAATGGAAACACTAATAATTTATGTCATGCTGATTTTTTAATACAAGAATATAAAACTAATCTATCCCTCCCTTCCTGTTCCTTGTATTGTTCCTTATATTTGAGAGTGTGGTCAAACCCAAATTTGTCCTTATATTTGAGAGTGTGGTCAAACCCATTTTCACAGATTGCAGAAAGCAGTCTCTCAATAATTCATGCCACTGTAATGTATATGTTCTTCTCAAAAATACTTTTGGGGTCTTTTTCCAATAGCATATGACATAAACGCTGATAAACTAATATATGGCAACAAAGGCACAATATTTTAAAAGATACAAAAGTCTAAGAAAGCTCAGTGCCCCTCTGAGCTGCTCTTTGCAGCTGATTTTTTTGAATGTTTAGCATAATGAGGCATTTTCTGTTTTGAAAGTGAAGCTCCATTCACAAACACCTGCGAGTGATCAACACACAGATCTGACATCTCAAACTGAGCACTAAAAAAATGTGATTTACACAACCAGTGCTTACTGGTGAGAGACTTGGTGATTCGTAAGTCAGATTACAGGCAATCTGCTGAAAAAAACCCAGAGTTTAATTCTTAAAGTGCCATTTAGTTACCATAATCATAAGAATTTCCTCTTTCACTCTCTGTCTCCTAATTTTTGTAACAAATGAGGCAAGAGTCTCATGACTCCTTTAGTACACAGCCCTAACTTTATCCCAATATGTATTGAAATAGACTATGACATTGCTGGAGAAAAAGTATCTGGTCCTGTAGTTGAATCTGTTGGTTAAGGTTGGAAAAGAAACTTAATGTCAGAACTTCCTGTTATTTTGGAGATGGACTTTTGCAACCTTAATGTTCTCTTTACTTCTTACAGAAAAACAAATAAATAAAGAAAATGAAATTACATTAAATAGACTCCTCCTGACAGTTACACGAGATTCAGCTGGGATGAAACCTTTGGACCTACAGCATATGCTTCTGCCTTTTGAGCTAATTAAATAATTGACAGCTGTGGAAGACTGTCCATTTACAAAGGTCATCTGCAATCAGGCAGCAACACAATTAACATCAGCAGTAAAAAGTGATTAGAGGTAAAACAGAAAATGTCAGAGCGTGCTTAAACAGTGGAGAGATGTTTTCAAATCAGCGGTGCCAGGTGAATTCCACCCAGGGCAAATATAAAACTGGCCAAAGCAAGCTTCAATAATTTCCCTTGAAAATCATGTATGAGATTACAAATATAGCATCTACTTTGAAAAGAGATGAGAGAGGGCAAAGATGTCTGGGAGTTAGAGATTCTTTGTGTTCCAGACAGTGGAAAGTAGTTTACCAACTAATTAGACCTTTAATAGGTACTCAGAACATAATAAGTAAAAGGAAAATGGGGAGGTGGGGGGCTAAGAACAAATGTTGTTAAATTGTCCTTCCATCTTCTTTATTTTCTTTTTTTCTTTTTAGTAAGGCTTTGATGCTGTTTTGATTCTCCTGTGAAGGCTTGGAAGTGTTCTGCATTTTGGTGTATGACAAAATAGCTGTAAAAGCAGGTAGAGTAATGTATCTTAAGCTGTGCCTAGTGGTTACTCTCAGGACTGGCCACCTTGGGCTGTGCTCTGTCCTTTCATGACCTGGCTGATGACAAAATAGTTCCTATGAAATTTGTAATTTCACCAAAATGAGGGGGGTGGCAGCACTATGGCTGAGAAGATTAGACCTAAAAAAAAATTATCATTGCAACTTCATAAATGGATTGGAAGAGGAAAGAAACCAGGATTTAACTTGTTAGTATATGTGCCATTCAGTTCATTGGAAATAAAAACCTGCAGGTGGAAGAACTACTGGATTGGCAGCAATTCTGCAGGACAGAATGCAGGCTACAGAAGAGTGTAATTCTCAAGTGTGACTCCATGATAGTGTGGAAAAGGTAAAAAAACACATGGGAGAAAATGGACTTTAAACACTGTTGGCCTGTGATTTCATGCTTTCCCTCTCTGTGGCACTTGATAAGGCCTCTGCTGGTGTATGACAGCCAGTGGAAGGGGTGTTTTTTCTGCCTGAGAAATGTGTAATTACTGCATAATCTGGAAAAGGGAAAGCTGTAAATTCAGCAGCTGGAGTGGGGAGCAGTGAGGAAGAAAAGCAACCCTGACACCCTTGTGGGAGAAGAACTGCAAACATAGAGCCTCTGTCTCTCAGCTCCATGCAGAAGGATTTGAAGAGCCTTTTCTCCTCTGCAGTGCTATGGGATTAGGATTCTGGGTGTGCTGCATTGAAGTAGTTCATCAGCTGTGATCTACCAGTTTGCCACAATTCAGGAGCCCCTGAGCTGGAATGTGCCTGACAGGCAGGACACACCCTGAGTCAATATACTCTCCTTACTCATTACCTCTCCTTCCTATTTTTTCTTTTGTGTTTTCAGGCAAGCTTGGATGGTGTAGAATAATCTTTCCTATTTTGCTAATTTTCCTACTGCTGTAGTGTCTTTGTTTCCTAAGAGGCTCATTTCTTTGCATTACATGAACTAAACCGAAAATGGATGGAGCAGGTAGATCAACAGATGAAAACCTGTAAAATCCCCAAAAAGACTTTTTAGAAGTTATTTTTCAGTTTATTAAAGGCACAGTTTTTAATGTGCCAAATGTTTTTGAGTCATGGACAGAGAACAAGCCCTGTGGACTTACAGCTGAACCTCAAAGCCACAAGACCAGTTTTGTTTTAGAGAGTGGATCTTTGAGATATTTTTCCCTGCAGGTGTATTCCACAGAAACAACTAAGCAAACACTGAGTTAGGCTTGCATCCCTTTGGAAGGACCATCAGAAATCACTAAACAGGCATAATAAATACCAGTGTTAGTCTGTACCACAGTTTTGGCACGTGCTTTCAAGCAGGTGTTTGAAAAGACCTCTTGGGAGGAGACAACTGTGCACCTCGTAAAGCCCAACGTAGGAGGATGCTAACAGATGTGCTTCCAAGCTCTGCTTTGTTTTGGGTGCCAATTTCCCATCTACTTCGTCTTCCAGCTTGCTGCCAAGCTTGTGCTGGTGGAAATACAAAACTGATTGGTGTCACAGTGTGTTTGCCCTGCTTTGTTTATCTGTAGAAAATTCAGTTCATAATTCCTCAGTTTGCAGTGAGCACCCACTTCTATGTATCATCCCAGGCAAAGAATAGGTAATGATTGCAAAGTGAATTCTATTTTTCAGTAGAAAAATCTGCTTCATATATCCATTTCAATAAAGCTTTTGGGCTAGAGCCCAGATGGCTATGGTATTCATCTTTCCACCAGGCATTTATCCAAAGCTTTACCCTGTGGGTAAAGAGGGAGAAAGGCCAAGTCATCTTACTACTTTTACACTTAAGCTGTTTACATTTGCTCAGAGATGCCATAAGCAGCTGGGTCTCAGCTGTAACTCTCTGGGTAATACATTCCTTCTTGTAGAAAAACAGGGAAGCCATTTTCCTTGCTGCCTTGTAAAGGCATTGAGTGAAGTTAAGCACAAAACAGACCATTCATTGCTGCTTCCCAAGAGTGTGCTTATTTAATCCAGGCTTGGTTTGGGGGGGGGGGAATAAACCAAAAAAGGAATGAGCAGAGCAATGAGTGAGAACCTCACTGACACTGAGATGGGACTCACTTTGGTGTGAATGAGATAACAGCTGATCATCCTGAATCCTCTAAGATGTCACATATTTATTATTTATACCCAAAGACTGACATTCATACAATAGAAATGGACAATTAATCACAGGTGCTTTCTGCATGCTTTTACAAGCAAAGATCCTCAAATCTTTATCCAAGCTAACAAAGCCCCAGTGCCCTCAGATGGAGTTGATTAGTCAGATCTGATGATTACCAATAAGAGAGCTCTGTTTAGACTTGCAAAGGAAAAAGGAAATGTGGATTAAGATTTGTTTCATGAATGATTTGCCAGTTTTCCTTTGAATGGTCAAAACAGTTCTGAACAAATCTGGCAGCATGAAGGTGTGAAGTGGAAATGATTGGGTTTACTGTTGGTGTATTTTGCCAGAGAGCTAAAAGGCCCCATTTATGTCAGACTGAGAGCTAAAGGATATAGGTGTCTTTAGTTTTACTCAGACTTTGTAAGGAAAGAGGATGCTGGTGTCTGGGCTGGGCACACAAACATCCTGCAAACAGAGGTTCCCATTTTGCCCAAATTGGGTTTCCCTGAGTAATGTTTGCAATTACATCTCTAGCTGCAAGAGCTTGGACCAAAGCCTGGGATTCAGCTTTCATGTCAAATCCAGGATTCAGAGAGAAGGAGTTTATTTCAATATTCTGTTCCAGCAGTCAGGGCTGGGGTTTTACTTTCCAACCCCAGCATAAAAATAAAATGTTCATTGATCATGATGCCTTGCAAAATGCTTTTCTGCTGGTGTGTGAAAAGCTATTGCTGATGAAATTGATGAGTTCTTGTTTCTCTGTTCTTCCCTCGTGTGTGTGCACATCTTCTGTCTCGTGCCTAGAATTCAAGCTATGCTGGAAATCAGCTGGAGTGGGGTTTGCCTGGTTGTGAGCCCAAGGGGGGGCTTTTGGACTAAGATAACATCAGGTACAATAATAATGATAGTAAGTGGTCTGATTTCCTTGGCTGATTAATCTCAAATCTCCTTAGAGACATTAAGGAAGACAATGCAAGATTTTCTCTGGCAGTAGCTCACTGGAGTTTTTTGTCTACCGGTTTCCCCTAAAATGTTTGTCACATTGCCAAGCAGCTCTGTTCCTTTGATATGCAAAGTGCTTTGAAGAGAGAATCCCTCAATTATTCCCAAAGCATGGCAATGTAGTAAGGAGGGAAAGGGTTTTTTTGTCTTCACACATCACTCAGTATAAAAAGGAAACACTCGTGTTTGTAGGGTCATCTTCTAGTACAAGATATTTGAAGTGTTCATGTGAGATTTACGTACATTGGAAAGAGAATTGGAGGTGACACAGTTGGGACAGGTGACCCCACTTGACTAAAGGGATATTCCAGACCATATACCATCATAGTATTTAAAGGGGAGAGGAGGAGGAGGAGGAGGAAGGGGGGATATTTGGAGTGATGGAGTTCGTCTTCCCAAGTCACCATTACACGTGACGGGGCATTGCTCTCCTGGAGAGAGCTGAACACCTGCCCGCCCTAGGGAAGCAGTGAATTAATGCCTTGGCTTCCTCTGCTCGTGTGCATGGCTCTTGCTTTTCTTATTAAACTGTTGGTATCTCAACCCACGAGTTTTCCAGCTTTAACCCTTCTGATAGTCTCCCCAACCCTGCAGGCGGGGGATGAGCGAGCGGCTGCGTGGGGCTGGGCTGACAGCCAGGGTTACATCACGATGGGTGAGGGATGGGGGAACCGGGAGATGCCCGGACAGGACAGAGCAGAAAAGCCTCTGACACTTGCACCGCCTCTCCTCAGAGACCGCAGTCCACTCACCTCGGGCTCGTCCTTGGCTAAGCTTTGTTCACGTCATGGCCAAAACGCCAGCCACGCCTGCGAGATGTGGCACTTCGAGGGAGGGCTGGGAGGAGCCCTGAGCGGAAAGATGCGGGGGGCAGCCGACATCTCCCTTCCCTCTCCCACAGCCCGGCCGTGCCCAGCTCAGCTTCGCCCTCAGCCTGCCCCGAACCGGGGCGCTGCCCGAGCCCCCGCCCGCCGCTAGGCGGCGCTGCCCCGGCCGGAACGCGAGGCGCCGCCGCCGTGTTCCGGGGGGGACGCGGGGCGGGCGGGCGCTGGGCGGCGGCCGGAGCGCTGAGCGCGGCGCACCGCGTTCCGGCATCGGCGCGATGGCGCCCAGCGGCAAGGTGAGGGCCGGGGCCCGGGGTCCCGCCGCTCCGGGCACCCACAGGCACCCACTCTGGCACCGGGTAACCCCTCCCCGTGCTGGTCGGCGAACCGCGGCCGGTGCAAAGCTGATTAGCTCAGAGGGAATCTATGTTCCTGCTTTAGAGCACTGTGCAGTTCCCGCAGCAGTGGCTACCATTGCTCTTGTTAGAATAATGGTAGAACGGGTTTTGTTCAGTTGAAAATGCAGTTTGTGTGTGTGGTGCGTTTAAGGAAACTTGTGTGGTGAAAGCTGTGTTAAGGTCTCCTGTGAAACAGGGTAGTGTAGCGTCTGTTAAACGCAGCCTTATCTGTGCTGCTTTAGCCATCTCTCTCTTTGCTTTATTATAGCTACTTCAGCACCGAGAGGTCAGAGGTGAAGGCAGGCTTGTTCCGTATCTCCCTTATCAGTACTTGAGCAGAGCAGGTTGGTTTAGCTCAGGTGCTGTCCCATGGTCCCACGGGAAAGTGTCGCTTGGGACCCTGCAGCTGACAGCAGCGGCTCGGGGTGCCCAGAGGTCAATTACAGCTGAAGAGAGCCGCAGAGGAGGGTTACCGTCAGAACTGCCCTCTTCCTGAGGAGGATTCCACATTCCTCAGCGGGCACCCAGCCTGGGTTTGCTGCCTTCCAGAAGAGCATGTTGGCACTTGACACTTCGATGGTGTGCTTTGTAAGCAGCTCTTCACCCCTGCACTTCTTTGGCTTCTCTGCTGTCATTGTGTCATCTATGAAGAGAATTTTACCCCTTTTGGACAACAGGATGGATTTGACTGCCAGCCATTGTGTGTTTTTAGGGAGCACAGCACCAAGCCGAGGAGGGTCTGCAGTTGCTGCTGTGGATAGAGTAATTCCTCAGGCTGGACATGGGCACTGACAAGGCTCTTGTGAGAATGCAGTGCAGCCTCAGTAACTGCCTCTGTTCCACTCCAAGCTTCTGCAGATCTGACTGACTCAAACACTCATTCCCAGCTCCCAGCAAGCCCCTGGTGAAGGCAGAGTGAGGAGTAGAGTGCTGAGACTGAGTATAACCTGCTGGACAACTTGTGGAGCTCTGCTGCTCAGCCTTCTTTCTTTCTTTATCTCTTCCTCTCCTTGCACGATGCAGGGGATTAAACCAGTGCTTGTTAAAATACAGGGGAGGTGCACAATATATTCTGGGAAAAGAAGGAGAGTAAGAAAATATCTTGAGAGCTGCTAATGCATAGCATTAGACTGCTGACTTGGGCAAGTTTAGAGATTTGTGCATTTGGGTGACAAAAAGAATCAGGTTCTTTCAGCTGGTCTTTGAAAAGGTACTTGGAGTTGTTTGCAAGGCTGTATGTGGAGCTTAGACCAACACCTTTTCTCTCTGTTCATCCATTTTGCTTTGCAAAAACAGACTCTGCATCTTGTGTCGCTCAACAGATGTAGCATTATTGCCCACATCCTTTTGTCAGCTTAATTTCTTCTGGAATTTGATACCTTTTGTATTTTAAAACAAGTCAGCTGGCTCCTGCCTAGGTAATACCTGACTTCCCTCTGTTCTGACAAACCATTTTTTGTAAAAAACCCACTTGTAACGTAGTTTGATTTTTAGGTTTTGTATGTACCCTTTTAACCTTTTAAGTCATTATACTTGTATTTTATTTTTTATTCTTACTCATTCTTTCCAGGTGGCAGTAGTGCTGTGCCTGGATGTAGGCCTTACAATGAGCAGTTCTTCCCCTGGTGAAGAGTCTTCACTTGACCAAGCCAAGAAGATTATGACAAAGTTTGTGCAGCGACAGGTGTGTGTGACTTCATAACTGTTAAAAAGGGAGGGGAAACAATAACATCTGTGAAACATTTTCCTTGTTCACTAATTATTGAAATAAATGAGCAATGAGTGAGAATTAGTGTCTGTTTATGCAGGAGTGACAGTTCTCAGCTGTATTTCAGCTGTATTTTTTGTGCATGAGATGTAATAGTTGGGTTGGTCACCCTTTTTCTTCAGGGCAGTAGAAACTTTTAGGGAAAAGAAGTAATTTTCTCTTTCTCTAAAATATTTCAATGCTTAATAATTACCACACAGAAGACTCATTTTGAGGACTGAATCTGCCAAATTTATTTGTTTTATCCCAGATAGCCTCTTGTCAATTTGTTAGTTTAATTATATCTAACTTTGTGAACTCACTGTAACATTACATTTTGAGAGGATAGCACTGAATAAGTAAAAAAAAAGTAAATCCATTTTAATTGATGTTTCAAAATTAGTTCAAAATGCTGTAATCTGCCTAACATAGTTGTGTATGAATCTACCTGTGTTTTCACACATCTTTTGTGTTCTCTGTATCTGCAGGTTTTTGCTGAGAGTAAAGATGAAGTCGCTGTAGTTTTGTTTGGCACTAATGGCACTAGCAATAGCCTTGCTAGTGAGGATCAATACCAAAACATTACTGTACATAGGTCATTAATGCTGCCAGATTTTGATCTACTGGAAGGCATTCAAGATGTGATTAAAGCAGGCTCTAAACAAGCAGACTGTATCCTTTTGCTGCAGAGCAGTTCTTGAACTGATTCAGCTATGTAGGAGACAGGAAGTCAATGTTGTGAAATTGGGCTCAGCCTCTCAAGTTTTTACTACTATCAGAGTTGAGCTAATTTGTGGTTTTAAGTTGGTCCAAAAGCAAATTTAGCTGCTTTTTGACGTTCTTTTAGGCTAACAGATGTAGCCTTGGCCTTAAAAGGAATCATTGCTTTTATGAAGTGTTCTGTTAATTAAAGAGAACAAAGATAGTAATATAATTTTAGGCCTCAAATAAGGCATGTATTTTAAAAATAGCATTACAGAACTTCATTTATGCTTTTTAATAAAAATGTTGTTTATGAAATAAGTCAGCACAAGCACCAGAAACCAGACTGTCGTGGTTTAAGCCCAGCTGGCAGTTCAGCCCCACACAGTTACTTGCTCATTCCCCCACCAGTTGGATAGGGAGAGAACAGAAAGAGTAAAAGGGAGAAAACTCATGGGTTGAGATAAAGACAGATTAATAGGGAAGTTAAAAGCTGTGCACACAAACAGAGCAAAACAGAATTTTTCACTGCTTCCCATGGGCAGGCAGGTGTTTAGTCATCTCCAGGAAAGCAGAGCTCCATCAGACTTAACAGTTACCTGGGAAGACCAACACCAGAATTCTGAATATTCTCCCTTCTTCCTTCTTTCTCCCAGCTTTGAGTGTGAGGTTGAGTGTGATGCCAGGGTGTGTGGGATATCCCATTGGTCAGCTGGGACCAGCTGTCCCTGCTGTGTCTCCTCCCAGCTTCTTGTGCCCCCCCAGCCTCCTCACTGGCAGGGTGGTACAAGAACCAGGAAAGGCCTTGGCTCTGTGCAAGCACTGCTCACCAACAGCTACAACATCCCTGTATTATCATCACTGTTTTCAGCACAATTTCAAGACACAGCTCCATGCCAGCTACTGTGGAGAAAACTATCTCTACCCCAGAGAAAGCAGAATAGAGGTTTATCAGATTGATTTATTTTGAAAGTATTTCTAACATTGCCAAATATCACTTCCTGGTTTGAATGCCATTTATGTTTGAATGTGTTCTGCTCTTAGCTACATATAAGATGAAGAGTTTTAAAGGGTGATCTATGCAGTGTTCCTTCATATGTTTCATTTACATACAGTTCAGTTTCCTGTCTCTTGTCTCGGCATAAAATGATTGCTGTGAGCTCTATCCAAGAGGTCAGAGCTGTTTGAGAGGAGTGTGCAGCCAGTCAGCTGGCTCACACATTCCCAGTGGACATTGTGATGAGAAAGGAACTAAGAGATTGTGAGATGCAGGTGCTTTGTAGAAAAACTTGCATGAGAAAATGATACATATTGAAATTTTGTTGATGGATTCAGAGTAACATTCTAAAGGTTAGATTGTTTCTTCACTGGACTTGAGCCTCTCATTGACCGTTGAGAGGCTGGATTCTGAAGTAGTCTTCTCAGTATTCTATTGGGTAAGTAGGGTAGAGGCAAGATCACAATACACATAAGTTATATAGGAACCTCATGCACATTAGTTATTTGAAAAGTATTTCTCTCAAAAGAGTATTTCTTAACTAAAATGCATGTTTGTCTGTCTTTGAGAGGGAGTGAAAATGTAAAACTTTTTATATGAGAAACACTGTTCATTACTTGATTCATATTCTGAGATTTTTCTTAATTTTGCTTAGTTCTGGATGCTATTATTGTGTGCATGGACTTGCTTCAGAAGGAAACAATGTGAGTACGTAACCTGAAGCCTTACACAGAAGTCTGACTTTGCACTGATCTGTTCTCTGCTCAGTCTTATATTTCCAGTATATATAAACATGGGAAGTGCTTTCTTATTACAAACAAACAAACAAAATTAAAGATAAATGGAACACTACAGAAGTTTGCCTCCAAAGAATCCTCGTGAGACATCTGACTTCTCCAGACAATTGGAGAGCTTTCTGAGGCAACTGGCAACTCTGTAGTAGAGCCATGAGGGTACTAATGCCATTATAGAAGACACAAAGCTTTCCCTTTTTGTCATGTTCCTTGTATTCTGCTTTCAAAAAGTGTTAATCTGGATGTTAAAAGGCTTAGAAGATGGCTACTGAATTTAAATGTGATGGCACATTTTAGAAAGAAAAAAGAGAACAAAACTAGAAAGGTGAATTTGTTCAGCCTAGAAATTTAAAGACTCTTGGAGATAAAGTGGATATTTGTAAATGTGTAGGGGAATATTATGGGGGAATATGTGGGAAATAGAGGTGCAGTAGGAAAAAACACTCTTTAAGCTGAGAAAAAATGTTGACATCAGTGTTACAAAATTGTCAGTGAATGTAATTAGGCTGGTAAGGTGTTTCTAACATTGTGAACTAGTGGTGCAGGGAAAGGAGGGTAACTGCATTTCCTCTCAAACCAGAGCTTGAACATGTTTCTAAGAAGGTTATATGATCTAATTGTGAGTGCAGAAGACTAGACTTGGTAATGCAATTTGTCTTTTTATGAATAAAGTCTAATCAGTGTTGAAAGCTGTATCCATATAATGGATAAAATTGAGTTGTGAATGAAAATTACTGTATTTATGGCATTATAGTCTTGAATAACTATGGAGTGCCAGGTTGTGTTGTAGCCTGTGTACCCCTTTGGTATGGAGTTTGCCTTCATTTGAGAAAATACTATAGGGTAAAAATTCAAGAAAATCATTCTTATGCTTGATTATCCACGTCAAAACTGCACCAATTCAACTGAATTTTGTTTTGTCATTGGCCAACCCGCCTGATCTGTACTGCTACTACTTCTTAATATATTAAGTAGTCTTGAAAGTCCATCTTCTCCAATGAATCTACTGAATTAGATTACTAAAATGAACCCCCACCAGCAACAGTAATTTAAAACACATTTTCACAAGAACAGGCTTAGAGCTGCAAAGGAAATAACCAGTGTAATCCATAAACAGCCTAACATACTGTATTACCATTTTATCCATATTAGTGAAAATTGGCAGAATTCCATTCATTTAGATGTAGTTAGTGATTTATACAGTCACAGGGCTAGAGTACTCAATTTTAGGGTAGGAGAGAGAAAGGGGAATCATATAAACACTTAGGATAAATAATATAACCTATGATAGAACAACTTCTACCAAGTAGGTTTATTTGCTTTCATTTTACAACTGTATTTCTTTGGTAAAAGCAATTACAAATATATTACTTTTGTTATTATTTTGTAAGGAAATAATTAAAAATTTGCCTTATATTTTCAATATATGTAAATGTTTTTCTCTATTTTAAGAGGAAAGAAATATGGGAAGAGACACATTGAACTTTTCACAGACCTCAGTAGTCCTGTCAGTGAGGATCAGCTGGAAATTATCATTGCTAACTTGAAGAAAACAGGAACTTCACTTCAGTTTTTGTAAGTTTGAAAATGGCAGTTACATACTATGCCATTTTTAAATGGGAAATTATTCTTTCTTAATAATTATTTTGAAATAGCTGGTGATCTGCTTGTGTATGGTTTCTTTAGAGGGGTACCAGTAATATAATTATTGTAAGTACTTCTATCAGTTATATATACCTTGAATTCCAGGTATGAGCCAAGTCCTCGTGGTTAAGTAATGTTAATTACTTATTATTATTAATTATGCAAAAAAATGCTAAGATGATGGCTTCTTCTCCACTTAAGCTTATAGCTTAGAGACAAATCTAAAATGGGAGACAAAAGAACAATATAAGCAGAGAATTGGGAAACAATAGGCCAAAAATAGCCTCAGAAACAGTGGTTTTGTCACAGCAGCAGCCTAGATCCTTTTAGGTAAGTGTGTTACTGGGAAGAAATAATGAGACTGTTGTAGATATTAATAGCTTGATTCTGGTGTCAATAGAGGATCAGGTCTGAAGAGAAGGGTTATATTCACAATGATGGGCTTGGAAAATGGAAACAATTTCTTAAGTGTTAGAACAGGAATCCCTTGATTGTCATGCTGTAGATATTGATCCAAATAATCAATGATGGTTTTAAGGTCTGTATTAGCTGTTGCATGTGATGGCAACTGGAAACTGTGAGCCTTCTAGAGGAGGTTATTTAAAAGCAAACCTTTATAATAAGAACTTTCAAAAGAGAAAGTTAAAGCCCTAGTTTTACTTCTGACCACGTGCTTTTACCTAGATCCAGCATTCTGTAAGGAACAATGTTGTGAACTTAATAATGAATTCATGTAAGCCATGTGCCAACCCATCTGGAAGATAAAAGAGGGGTTAGGTAGGAAGATGTGATTAAAAATCATGGCCTGATCCTCCACAAAAAATCTTTGCCTTTGCTTAGGGGAGGCTGGATGCAAAAATGTCAGGTTCTGTCTATACAGCAAAAGCAGTTATGCCCCTCCTGGCTTATTTGAGCTGTTGCTGGCTCTGGAGGCAGTAGAGGTGCAACACCATGAATCTGAGTACCTCTGCCAGTCAGAGTACATCTTTTGGAGCCCTGGTATTCAGCAGCTTCTCCCTTGTCTTTGAAGCACAAAAGAAATGTTGCTGTTAAAGCACTGGCTCCAGGTTTGCACCGTCTCCCAGGCACAGGAGCAAAGGATTATTTGATTTTTACTTGTACAAATGTAAAATGCTTGTTTAAAAATAATTTCTTGCTTAACCTTTCCATTTCTTATGCCCTGTTCATAGACTAGGTTGTAACTTGCAGCAGACAGTTGGTTTTCCTCCCTGTTCCCAGGTGCCAAGCACATGCTGAGCACCGTGTAGTGGTGGGTATTATGTACTTCCCATCACAGTAGTCTCTGGGCATTGTATAGTTAACGTAGCCTAACTTTTACCTATCAGAGCTTTGAAGCTTTTTGATGTTGCCATATCAGCTTAAAAATACAGTTTCTATATTTTGTCAGTGGAATCAGCTTCCTAAAAAGGTACCAAACACTTTGCTGAAGCTTGATCTTTAATTTTGCTGTATGTGACACTGTTGTGCATAATGTGAACTCTGCTTATTATGTGTTGCTTCCTGGATGATTTTAGTGAGAACTAATGAGGTGAAAGTATGGTAGGGATATGTAGGCTGCTTTTTAAAAAACATAATACAATGCTAAAGTTATTTTACTTTGTAGAAATGTCGTAAAAGGTCTCATGTGGTTCATTCAAAATTGGATCAGATGAAAGACCTGAAAAGTCTGCAGGTGTTTTCAGAGGCACAGGGTTGAGGATCTTACACATCTTTCTCTCTACTGTGTTTGTTATACTTAGTTAACACTCTCCTATATTTTGAAGAGCAGCAGAATCATTTTTATCTATAACCCCTGGCTAAATTTTAAAATCTGATTCATGAAGTGCAGGAAAAATGTGTCATCTTCAGTCAGAAATTCACCCAGTGTTGTAAGCTATTAAAATCTCAAAGAGTAACATTTGTTCCAGAAATACCTAATAGCTCCACTGCAGAGAATGTCCTGCTTGCTGGCATTTGGAGCTGATACAGTCACAGGCCTGGAACGGCCTTTAACAACTCATCCAGGGCAATCCTCTACTTCAGACTGGGTCAGGTGTATGTCTGTCATTGCTGAGCAGTGTTTGTCTAACCTTCTGATAAAGATTTGCAGTGATGGAGACTTCTCTCTCCTCAGGCAGTTGGTTTTAGAGATTATGGTTTGAAATGCCTTTATCAGGTTTTTGACTATCTGACCTGACTCCACGATGTGATTGGAGTGCAGGCAGAATGCAAAGAACTGATTGTTTCCTTCCTCTCTGCAACAGCTTTTTATATTTAAGGCTGTCTTGCCATCTAATTCCCTTCTCTATGGGCTTTATTTTGTTCAATGTTTTTTAATGGATCTTGCTTTCTAATCAGCACTGACTTTACTGTCTAATCTATTCCTGTACGTGGATGTCTTTATTGATGCACGATACCCAGACCTGCTGCATCACTCTGCTCAAGACCTTACCAATGCCAAGTAGACTTGAAATACTGCTTAATTTGTTTTGCAAGTCCTGTGGCTCTTTATACAGCTGTCTGCAGCTAGATAGGAATTGTTGATCCTGAGAACATTTTTGTTCTGTTTTGATTGGTTATTTTAATAAGGAAGAAAGTCAAACTAACTGCTTCTTCTTTTGTTCATAGTCTGCCATTTCCAGTGAGTGGTGCTGATGGAAGTGGAGATGCAAGTGCCAGTGTACATGCTCATATGCACAGAAACTCTTTTCCAATAAAGGGTTTAACTGAACAACAAAAGCGAGGTATTGATGTGGTGAAGAAACTCATGTGTGCTTTGGATGAAGAAGGAGGGCTGGAAGAAATTTATACTTTCAGGTAAATTTGGCTAATCCTCGTTATTGTACTATAGATATACTTTCTGATTTCTTCTCCAAAAGATGAAGTTAAGTAGTCAGTTGTGTTACAGTTTCACTGAAGTCGGTGAATTTTATGACTTGTTTTGCCCTCAGTCCCTTTCATACAGCTTCTTCTGTGGCTTTAGAATAAGTAGAAGAGCTTAGAGATTTCAGGGGAAAATTAATTTTCTATATCTGTATTTAAAGAAAAAAATCAGTTTTCTTTCATCTTTAGTGTTGGAGGATTTTGGAGGGAGCATTTCTGTAAATGTCATTTCAAAAACATGTTTTAGAAAGAGATGGAATTTGTGGCATAGTGCAGCTTGAGCATCTGCATTTAATGGTAGCCTTTGTTCCTTGGTCAGACTATTTATCTCACTATTTTGATAAACTCCCACAAATTCTTTGAGTAAGTGTTTTTTGTTGAATTCTGCTTTTTAATCACAGTCTATTGTGCCACTGTGACAAACAATATGCTATTTTATTTTTCTTTAATTCTTGCATTCCTAATGCAAGAATTAAAGGATGATTTTTCACTTCTTGTTTCCCCAATGAAAGAATAAGTTTGTGTATCTCTGAAAAGCTGTAGCTAATGATATATCCAAGACTTTTCCACATGGTTGTTGTCTTAGTTGGGAAACAGGCAGAAATGCATCTACGTGCCTTATCATAGTCTGATGTTACTGTCTCAGTAATTCTGTTCTACAGTTATGAAAAGTGATCTTTTAGACAGTGTGGTTTTCAGGAAGCTTAGCAGACCATAGCTGTAATGTCATTATCAAAGATAATTTTTAGATGAAGGTTGTCCCTGTAGGTTTGTATGCTGTAATTCATCAGTTTATTTGTGGGATTTCCTTCCCTCCCCCAGCTCAGCTGGTCAGCTTTGCACCTCAGCAGCCAGAGAAGCTGCTCCTTGAGCTTGGAAGAGACATGTGTCACTGTGCCTGTGTTCTGTACTAGTCTGTACTAGAGCATTCTGAGTCTCTAGAAAAAAAGCAGGCATTGTCACTGCTTCAAAGACTGCACAGAAAAGCAGAATCTTTCCTGGCCCATTTATTCTTTAGGATAATCTATATGCATGAACCCACCATGTGGCTTGGCCTCTTTATACTTTTTTTATCACAGACTCTTGCTACTCTACAAGCTGTCTTTGTGCCATATTTTCAGGGGAAATCCAAAATCTCTGGATAAATAGACATTTGGCTAGTAGATTAAAGCTTTAGTTGGAAAAGTTGTTTAAGAATATGTGAGGTTTTAGATGCAATTAAGTTGCTTATCAAACTTTAAGAAGTCAGCTTTGCAAATCTCTCATGATAATTGGCCAACACAGATATACTCTCCATTTTCCTGGATTCATTATTCTTGCTGGTAAAAATATTTCAACTCTTGTAAAAATAAATTAGCCATGCCAGGAAAGTGAGTGAGGAGATTTTTTTGTGTTTTTTAGTTCTGATACTCGACCTATTACACAGGAGGTGCTTCTGCTGCCTCTGGGTTTTGGGGGAAGGGATTGCAGAGCAGAGGAGAAAGGTTGTGTTCATAAAATACAAGCTAAAATGCACATTTGGAAAGGTTTTATTGACTGGGTCATCTTTGATAACAGGCAGCATTTTGTTCTGTAAATGTAAGAAATGAAAGGATAGAGATAGTAAATTGAGCTTAAATTACATTTTTAGGCATTTGGCACTTATGTATTTGACTTTTGTACTCATTCCCTGAGTGTATGTGTTGCAGTACTCCTAATGATGTAGTACCATGTTCTTTTTTAAAATCTTATATTGATGTCTTTATTGCTTGAAAAAAAACCCCCTCCCTTCCTTTCCCTAAGGGGAAAAAAAACCAACTAAAAACCAAACCTAAGAAGGAAATCAAATGTTTATCTCGTATAAAAATCCCAGTGCATTTTTGCCTTTCATTGTGCTTTTAGAATTAAAAAAAAAAAAACAAAAAAAACAAAACAACCATTCATACTACGAAACCTGAAAAGTAGAATGCCAAGTTGAATTCTCCACTGATCTTTTTAGGAGTTGATCTTGATTTCTGCCAGAAAAGGGCTTTAATCAAGAGAGTGGTAGATTCCAGGCTTTATCATGATGTGAAAAAAAAGAGTTCAACTTTGTTTTAGCTTTGCTTTATCATGCAAAGAAAAGAAATTGAGAGCTTTCTCTGTGTTGGAATTTTACAGCCAAATAGACAATACTGAAAACAGCTGAAAGCTGTTTTGGGGGGCAAGCCTATTTGAGTTCACAATGATATATTATAAATTACTGTGAATTGTTAATTTTGGACTCCATTGCTAAAAGTTGTGCAATTAACTTTACGCTTTTTAGTATATAAACTCATTACAGTTCCTTTTTTTTGTGTTGTTTTGAACTTGTATATCTGCTGTTTAGGCTAGAAATAGTTGAAATAACTTCTTTGACTCTGACAGAATGCCCTTAAATTAATGAGTTCACTAGTACTGTATTAAAAAAAGGTGTCAAAAGTTAATTTCTACCATAAACAAAATCCTGTTAATTGAAACTGGATTCTTTATTTCTTCAGCTTCACTATAGAAAGCATTTTACCACTTAACCTTTTCTAATTTGTATTGTTCAGCTTGCTACATGCCCTAATTCGGTGAGCACAGATAAATGGAAAATGCTTAGGAAGCAATTGCATAGTTTTATCACTAGACCTAAAACAGGGCCTTTAAGCTCTAATGTCACACCATCATAAATGCTCAAGATGGGGATAATCTACTGTTCCACCTCTTTTATTCATTCTCTTTTCTGACAATGGGTAGTGATAAGATTATTTGATACAGTTTATTTGCTTTATGAAATCTAAGCCGAAACAGTTTGGACTCCTGTATTTCCTTAAGGAGAGTGTATTGTCTATCATACTTTATTAAGAGTTCACCAGAGTTCATTGCTTTTTCCCAATTCCTTCATTTAGAGAGAGCCTGGAACGTCTTTCAATGTTTAAGAAAATGGAAAGAAAGCCTATGCCTTGGCCCTGCCAGCTCACTATTGGTCCTGATTTGTCTATAAGGATTGTGGCCTACAAATCAGTAAGTGCATAAAATCATGTGTTTCAATGTAATTTGGCAGCAAGTAAGGTGCAAATGCATGGGGTTTTTTTCCTTAAAGCTAAGAAAATAAAGATAAAACAACATCCAAATAATTATGAGAGAGATTTTTATTTGGTTAGAAGCCAGTACATGTAAAATTGTGGTTCCCACAGCAACTTTAACTTCACCATACATGTTAAGTAACTAAAAACCATAAACTACAGAAATAGGAGTAATTGCTGTCTACTCTGGCCCTTAATGGTATTGAAGTTGGTGACCCTAGTTAAGAATGCTGTGATTAATGATTTACATTCAGCATCAGTGATATGTGAGACTTTATATGTATTTCTTAAGCCCTAGGCATGAGAGGAATTTTGGACATGTGTGAGTAAAATGGTGGGTGTAAATGTTTTACCAGCCATTGTTTCAAATCACGTCTGTTGTTATTTCAGACTTGGAATAAAAGGTCTGTTTTTTCAGCATGTTTGTACTATTTGGCAGAGCTTGGGCCCAGTCTGTTTCTTACAGTTTATATGGTTCCTTTAATCAGTGCTAGGAAAAAGTAAGTGTATTTAAAGGCAGAAAATGTGCAAATTTCTAGTTATAGAATAGTTAATTAGGTAACTGTGTAGTGTGGCAGTATTGATGGATCTGGTGAGATGGAAATTAATTAGTTTGTTATTTCAACACAAGACTGAGTCTGATATTATGAAGATGAAATATATCTGAATTCTGAGAGCTGTGTATACTAGCTTTGAAAGACATTGGCTTTCTATTTATAATATATAATAATTTTATTATATATATTATATATATATTATAATAATTTTATTATATATAATAATATATAATGATTTTTTTATTAGGCTATTG
Source organism: Cettia cetti (assembly GCA_013401135.1). NCBI lineage: Eukaryota > Metazoa > Chordata > Aves > Passeriformes > Sylviidae > Cettia > Cettia cetti. The sequence goes on from VZUI01046935.1 coordinate 63,258, forward strand.
TGCCAGAATGGTGCAGATAGAGTTCCCTCCCAAAGTTGTCTACACACAAAGTAAAGTAAGCTTGGGAGAATAAGCAGGATGAACTGAATGACTGGCCTGAGGTCATACAGCAGGCATACTGACACAATCTGTTCTGTCTTTACTGTTTTCAGCTCTACATTTTTCTCCTCATGTACTAACTATACTATCAATTTCACTTAAGCAGAGAGAAAAAAAAAGCAGTTTTACTTCCCTGTAGTTGGGAAACATTCAGTCATTGTAAATACTCCTTCTTTCCCCTCCCAAGTCCCATAAAGCAACTGAGATCTTTCTGCCTTTTGGTGAAGTTGCAGTAATACAAGGTATTTTTATCCTGTACTGTAAGCCTGATGGAAAATTTGGCCAAGCAAGCTGAGTGAACATTGAGTCTTACTTACTGTATCTTTAACATATTTATTAATGCTTTGTTAAAAGTATTTATACAGTTCGAGGTAGTAAATTGCATAGCAAGCAAGTTACATGGTGTGCTGTGACTCGAAGACTTCCACAAATGGCTTAACCTGCAGGATTAATGAATAACTGGGACAAGTATGCTGTCAATATGCTACAGTTCCTGTGTTAGGTCTCGTACAGATGAAGCAGAGCTGAAAGCTCTGTGGTGGCAGTCAGAGATGAATTATTTGACAGTCTTTATTAGTTCTTTATTGGCAAAACAATGCAGCATTCAGGCTAAGGATTTTTTGTGTATTCTGGTAAGTACTTTGGATCCCACTGAAATGTTAAACATTCCTTTTCTTTGAATTCTGATACCAAGGTCACAGAAGAGAAGGTGAAAAAAGTTTGGACAGTTGTGGATGCTAAAACCCACAGAAAAGTGGATGTGCAAAAAGAAACTGTGTACTGCTTGAATGATGATGATGAGACAGAGGTTCAGAAAGATGATACTATTCAAGGTATGACATCTTTATGTGTGCCCTGAAGATAAAGGGAAGATAATGGCTTGGACTCGTAGGTCACCTAAAAGCCTCTTAATTTTATACCTTGAAACCAAGCTGTGATCTTAGAATGTAAGCTCTGTAGGCTGGTGGAACACAGAGACTGTTACGTGAGAATCTTTGTTTTCCCATATTTTTAAAAAATCTGTCTTTGCTAGTAGTAGGAATAATAATAATAGGAATAATAATGACAAAAGGAAGAATAATAATAATAGGACTAACAACAATAATAATAACAACAACAGATGGAACTTGGTAGACGCTACAGCTTTCTGTGCTATACGCTGTGGAAGGCTGTACCTCAGTTCTGTAGTGAGTAGTTCTGCTACCACTATTCCATTTTTAGATCTTCAGTTGTACTGATAACATGAATGCTTTCATAGTGCTGCTTTTTTGTGGATGAGCAACTGCTCTAGTTATTCTGCACTTGGAAAGATGAAGCCATCAAAGGAAGGTTTAGTGTTCAAGAGTAGTAGCTTTGCTGTACTGTAACAAGATCAATCTGAAATAGTGGTATGCAAAATACTTTTTATGACCTGTAGCTTCTTTCTGAGCAGATTAATTTCCTTAGAAGACTACAGGCCCTGGAAGCAGCAGGAAATAGTGTACTTACTTTTAAAAAGGGATTTAAGCAAATCTGTTTAATTTTTTGCGATTGTATAGATATATTTTGTTACTAGGTTTTTTTCCTTTCCTTTGCTGTTTCAATCCCATGCAAGTAGGGCAAGTATATTAACTATAAAGAGCAGAACTATTCAGATAACAGTATAGAGTGCTGTCAAATGACTAACATAAATTGAAAATTAGAATAAGCTGGGGTTGTTTTTTTTTTTAATCTATTTGAATTTTAGCATTCATGGGTGTTCATAGCAGTATCAGACAAAGTCCCAACAACGTGACCTTCTTTTCTTTAAGCAGAAGTTATGGTTAAAAGATGGTCTAGTTACATTTTACAACTTCAAAACTATTTGTAAAAAAATTCCACTTCTTATAAAGAATGCATTTTGAAGGATTTGTGACTGTTCTCAGCTAATCTTCTGACTGCTTAAGTTAGTAAGTAGTTGTGGGTTACTAGTCAAAAGAAGTGGTGAGCAATTCAATGTGAACAAAAGAGAGAAAAGATTTCCCTGTCAGTGGTGTGATATTTCTAAGGCTAAAAGAGCTACTGATGCCTCCTGGACTTCCGCAAATCTTTTGAGAAATGTCATAAGTAGACAATATTTTGTCTTTGCAACACCCATGCTGAAATTTCTTTCATTTTATCTGTGTGTTTGCTTTTCAGTTTGTAGGAAAATGTATCTGCTTATATGTTTTTCATTCAGGGATTTATCTCTGTTCCTTCTGCTTTCTTCACACCTGAGGATATCATCCTTAGTCTGTGGCAGTATAATAAAGTGATGACGTTACAGGGAGGATATTGGAAGCTGAGATAGGAGAATAAGCAGTTGGAACAGATGATACCTCTGAGAAATTACAGCTTCCTGTAATTTCTGTACAGCTTTTTGTGGACATATACCTGTAATGTATGGCATGGGAAGTAAAACACAGAAATATATAGAAAGACCATTTCTGCATACAAGTTCCATTGTGTACCTTGCTTCCACTGTTAGCACATTTTATTCTCTGAATCTCTTCTGGTGTCACCTCGTGTGGTATGATTTGTGGTATGTTTGAGGTTGCTTTTATTATGTTTGCAGAGAGTGTTGCAATCTGTTTGCTGAAATCTATTCTGATTTGCTTAAATCTATTCTGTGAGCATAACTTTGTTAGGCAAGATGTTCCCTTATTTTCTTTGCTGCTCTCTGAGGGTACTTGTGTTACATAAAATAATGTACAAGGAGTGCAACTGCTGTTTGCAAAGTACAAAATGTGTCTATGGGTGTTTGGTTTTTTTCGCTAACAGGGAAAGTAATTTGATGAGCATGTGTGGAATGTAGCTGTGGGGCACAAATGCATTGTTAAAATATTCAGAGAGCTAATTTTGGTGTTAAAATTGTAGGCCCATATGCTTACCAGATGCTCTTCTCTTGTTCTCTAGGTTTTCGGTATGGGAGGGATATAATTCCTTTTTCCAAGGAAGATGAAGAGCAAATGAGATACAAAACAGAAGGGAAATGTTTTTCTGTTTTGGGATTCACCAGATCCTCTCAGGTGCGATACTGAATGTCTTCCTATTCAGCTTCCGGGATTATTCAAGAAAATTGATCTTGGTTTGAATTCAGTAAAGTCATGGTGTTGTATTGGGTTTCAATATTGGGAATGGGGCATCTCCACTCAGGTAGGCAGGGGTGACTTATTTGCTGATTCTAGTACATGTAAGCAGTATCTGGTCTTATGAAGGAGAGAAGCTCAGAAATATGGCCATTGGACCCTCAAATGAAGACAGAGCCACTGAACTCAGATCTCTGCAAAGTGGAAACAGAGGTATTCTGGTCTCATTTCATCTCACAAATTTTAATAGTCTGTCAGGCAGACTATTAAAGTTTGTGAGATGAAATGAGTCTGCTCAGGCAGCAGCCTTTCTGGGCTTTGTCCAGCCAAGAGGACGGCTGCTTCTTAACAGAAGCTTCTCCCTTAACATTGAAGTAATGTTAAAGTAAGCCTGAAAACTGACTCCATTCATTCTCAATTCCATAAGGATTAGTTTGTGGACCATGACTTGCCTCTTCTTTTTATTGTGACAAAACTTAAATGTAGTGAACACTTCTTAGAACTTAGATAAAGGTGGCATCATTCAAAAACTCCATATTTCCATGAGATACTCAGTGTCTGTAATGCACTTAGCTCTACTTGTGGTATTGATTTTGCTATTTGTTGTCCCTGACAGTTTTAAGAAACTTATTTAAGTACCTTAGTAAAAGTTATCCAGCACAAGGTGACTTCCTTCAGAAAATCCAGGACTTAAGCATTAGCAAAGCCTTAGGCAAGGGCTTAACAAAACTGTTCTTGAAGCAGGACACATGAGGAGAGAGTACAGAGATGTGAGTGCCAAGTAATTGCTGTGAATGTTAAGCTGTTCCCATCTTTTTTTCTCCAGGATATTGCACAGGGGGACTGAAACTTTACTCATCTTGGAGTTATCCACACTCAGTCCTCTTCACCAGTCAAAACTGAAATGAAATCATAGGGCAGTTCTACACCTTCTGTTCTGACAGCTCCCACCCCAGCAGTGTTCCAAGCCATAATAGCCGAGGAGCAAGGAAGTTATGTGATTTACTGAAATGAGAAGCCAGCCTAACTGGAAACTGTAACCTGGTTGCTCCTTGAGGACTTTCAAACTTAGTTGTTGAGAATTGTGGGAGCTTGTGCAGTGCAAGTGATTGATCATGGAAACATCTCACGCTTGAGCTTATGTGCCCCAGATTGGCCAGGGCCAGAGAGGTGTTAGGGAGTGCTACCTCCTGTACCAGAAACTGGGTCTAGTGAGTGAAATGTGTCTGATCAATCCAGTGTTGTGATGAGACAATGTCTTGGATCTCTTCATACTTTATTAGCCTCCAGCTGAGTCTTACTATTGTCATTTACTTCTGCAAGATGTATTTCATTGTGCAGGGTTTTCTTATGCTGGAGGTCAGTCTTCTGTCTCAACTTAGTTTGACTTTATTTGAAAATGGAAACTAAGAGGAAAGCAGATGAGGAATATAGTGTTCCTGTTATTTCACATGGACTTTTTTTTCTCATTTTTGGGCAGATAGTGTGGTAATACCTTCAAATGCATAGTTAATAATTGTAGGGTTACAGTTAATTTTAGGAATACTTTTCAAATCACATAAATATTCATTAAAGAATTAACAAGTTGTTTTTAAAAAAAATCAGTGTACCAAATATTGATTGCAATTGATTAATTTTTATTATGTACTTCTCTTGTCTTTGGATTTCATAACAAACAGAAATTATATCTTAGTGTGCTCTGGTCCTATACCAGGAGTGTGAGTAGTTATGCCCAGAAGTAGCTGTACATCCCCTCAGTGGAATAAAATTATTCAGGAAAGCTTGCAGGATTTAAATTACAGTGTATAGATGATGATACCAGGAAGTTTTTAACTACAGCTGGAATTTTCAAGACCCATATGCTTACTTAAGTTTTACCTCCTAAATTTTATTGTTTGGAATAATAAAACTGACACTATTCAAATGTATGTTTTATATTAAATTGTTTCTTTAAAGAACGTCGATGAAAAGATGATTCATTATTGACAAAAAAAACTGGAACAGCTCCAAATACATAATTAAATACGCAATAGAACCACCTTATATTTTTTCCTGAGTTGTTCACATCCCTCAGAAAAGAAGATCAGAAGCTGCTTAAACTTTGATTTTTAATTTATAAGCCGTGCCATGTAAATCAAGAAATAATATTTGAAAATATTACAAAGGGACAATTGTTTTTGCAAACAAAAAAAAAAGCGTAGTGGTACACAGATCTAGTTATTTATATAATACTGAACATAAAATTTCCTGAGCATTTAGAGACAGAACAGGAAAGAAGGATTGCAGGTAGAATAATCTGAGCTGAAGAATCGTGCTGTAGTACAATAAGCAGATATGCTCTGGTGCAGGCTATCACTGACTTCAACAGCCTTATGGTAATTTGCTAAATAAAGAAGATAAAAAGATGAAATGAATGAAAGAAAAATCAAAGACATAATGAAGTTAGTTTTGAGACTGTAATTTGAAGAGTTTTTTCTGTAACAAAGAGAGGTTATTTTAACCAGTTTCCATAGTAGTGTGTGATCTTTGTGACAGGTTTTCTACAATTGCAGAGTTTCTGTGTGTGTGTGAGCTGCTGTAGCTCCAACTAATCCAGTGATGCCCTTTGATTAAACTGTTTTTTCTTTCTGTTTTTGATTCAGCCATGTTCATGAACAGAGTAAACTCTGCTACCAGAAGTGCTTCTTTGGCAGCACAGCCATATATACTCTGGGTTGCTATTGAAGTAGCTTTATTAATTAAGGATGCAACTTTTTGCAGCTCCTTTTTGATGTATCTTTGCTAGAAAAATTTTACAGTATAGGTATGGTGTCAGTTAGGTCTTGTATTAACTACTGTAGTTTTCCACAATGACTTTTGAATTACTGAAGTATGATTCAGACTGGTAACAGCTGCCAGTATCACTGTCTTGCATTCCTGCCCATCACCAGGAAGTTATGAGAATATCCTACCCAATATGACTGAATATCCATATTAAATGATATATGGAGATTTGAGACACATACAGGACTTTAACCTCTATGCACTGTAATTAAATTAGGTGGCTTCTGACTTGAGTAATGTTAGTTGTTTTGTAATTTAATTGGTCCAGTTACATTAGTGACCTTTTCTTTAGGTCACGCTAACTCTTGACCATTTGAATCTGTAGATCCGGAGGCATTATTACATGGGCAACCAGGCTCTGAAGGTCTTTGCAGCAAAAGGTGATAAGGTAAGGTGAACTGAAGTTTAATGCTGAATGTATTTTGCTGTAGAACGTAAAAGAAGAGTAGTGATGCTTGAGATTGTCCTGTCTTTTTCTGTGTTAATAAATACTTTTAATGCAGCTTACAGAAATGTCTTATTTCATTGCCCAGTAGGTTAAAAAGAGGTTGGATTAAACCCCAAATGAATCCAGTATCTCATGAATAATGAAAAACTGGTAGATACTGTGTTTGAGCAAGGTTATGAGGAACCTGACATTGGTGCTTAAGTCGTTTCTCACGCAGAGCAACAGCGGGCCCTGCCACTGTTATTTGGAATGGACCTCAAAAGTACTGGAAGTGAAAAGCTCACTCTGGTGCTCTGATGTGTTCCTTTAAGGGTATGACTTCCCCCCCTTTCTCTGTCTCTTGCAACACCTCTGAGAGTTCTTCTTACCTAGTGAGAAAGGTGAAACGTGCTGAATTAAGCTCAGCTTTGAATGGATCCACTATCGTGATGAGATTTGACCTTTCAGCTTCTTTGATTTATGAACATGAAAAATGCTTGTGTTAAAGGTAGAACTGAAATGGAAACTAGTCTCGACTAAATCAATACCATTGAATTCCCTGTGAAGGATGTGTTCCATGATTAAGAACTTGCATGATTTTGTAGACTTTTTTTTTTTCCCCTCCAGCATGCAGCAGTTGCTTTTTCTGCTCTTGTTCGTGCATTGGATGAATTGAAAGTGGTGGCTATAGTGCGCTATGCTTATGATAGAAGATGCAACCCACAAATTGGAGTAGCTTTTCCATATATTAAGGATGCATATGAGGTAATTCTTCTCCCTTACCCTTCTGCAGAGAGACCCAGAAGCAACACAGTATGTCAGAACTTTTGCAGCATATGTTTCCCCTGATCTTTCTTACGAGAGACTATTGAAAGAGCTAAATATGTATAGCATGGCTGAGCAGTGATGGAGGTGGGGGCGGACAAAACAATCTTCAGACTTTTGAAGGCTATAAACATAAAGGATGGAAAGGAATTATTTAGGGTGGTATGAACTGGAGGAGGTAATTGAATAAAGAAAAAAAATGAGGCAGAGAAATGTTAAAAAAACCAAATCCAGCTTTTGACTTTGAAATACAGTATGCTGTGATAAAACTTCCCAAAGCACCAATATATTGCATATTTAAAGCATGGGTAATTGGAACTCTGCACAAGAAAAAGGGATCAGATGGCTGGGGAGGTCTTTATTCCATTAACAGAAAAATTGAGTGTAGCCATCACTATGTTATAAAATATAATGCCATGTTTTATTCTGATTAAAATTGTGTTGCTCTGTAAATATTTTAAGTGTTTTAGTGTGCACAGGCATTACATCTTCAGATTTTTCTTATGTTTTATATTGCCCTGATAGGGCACTCTGGAGATACAGATATTCTTTTTTTCTTCAGACTCAGTTGTTTTTTCTTTCCTCTTGCACAGTGTCTCATCTATGTACAGCTACCCTATATGGAAGACCTAAGACAATATGTATTTTCATCCTTGAAAAACAGTAAAAAATACATTCCTACAGGTAAGACATTTGCTAGTCAACTGGAAAAGTAACCTGCTTGTTGTCTTCTAAGATACTCTAAAAGAGTTAGAATATTTGGCTCTCCAGTGAAAACATAAGTTTTGCTGTTATTTTGGCTTTGGAAAACACCCAGGTATTTGGGCATCCATTATGGTGATGTCATCTTGAAGTGTAAATGTGTATTAAAGCTTTGCCACTTCTGGTGCAGGCAGAGCAGACCTAAGTTTGCAGGCAGTATTTCAGCTGTCCTGTTAAATGACTTTCGTAGCTCAGGTTGCAGCATCATGAGTCTCACAGGATCCTGTGATAGAGAGCTGAGATTAGTCCTCTGTATCCTTTGATCTTTGAACTCATTTGTGGGAGTAAATGGCCAAACCTTGTGGGATCTACAGTGTGTGATTAGCTAGCTAGAATTAGAACAGAGGCAGCTCCTCTGTTGGTGCAAAGCTGGTCCCGTAGCCGTTTGCAGTATGGCCTGTTAATATAATTACAAAGGCAAAGACAGTCTTTTCTGTGGAGTGTTATTAAACCATGCACTTATTGGTGTCCAGATTGAGATGGATGGCATCTTTGGAGAAAATGCAGCTACACAAAGCTTGACTTGCTGTTCTGAGAGTTTTGCACAGCAATGATCTTAACTGGATGTAGTTTAAAATCCACTCCCGCTTCTTTCATTCATTATGAGATGCATTGAATGGGCACCTGCACGTCAGGGTATATATAGCATGCTGGTTTGTTTCTATAGCAGTTTCTGTGTTCTTGCCTGTAACCAGCAGTTTGATAACAAATCTAAAACTTGTCTTACCAAAGCAGTAGCTGGCTATTGTGAACTGTGTTAATTTGCAATCATAACTTAAAAAATTTATATTGCGCCATTTGGTTTTGCCAACCAACTGTTCTCCTTATTTTCTAAGTGGCCTATAAACCTTCTGTTGCAGATGAAAACATCTTGAAAAGCAAAAGCAGCAAGGCAACAATAATTGAGTTCTTGGGGAAAAAGGAAAAGGCTTTATGACTTTACACTGTAGTCCTTAAATAAAGCAGGGGTTTATTATTGTGTCCATTATCCATATTCTTTATTGACACGTTTTTAGCTGCAGTGTTTTCTGTGGCTTGCAATGACTTGGGGAAAATCTCACATTGTGAAGCAAATCTTCATTTATAAATTGCTTCAAGAAATGCACCCGTCTGCAAGTGTATTTAATCTTCCTTTGTATGTAATTGCTGCCTTAGCGGATCAGTTATCTGCTATTGACTCACTGATGGATTCTATGAATTTGGTTGACGAAAATGGAGAAACTTTTGAGGACCTGTTTAAACCCAGCAAAATTCCAAACCCTCATTTTCAGAGGTTATATCAGGTGAGATGAACTATATGGTATTTTTCAAAAACCTTTTTTCTTAAGACTTTTCACCTTTCTGTCTTTGTTTGATTCATGTTGGAAAGATCTGCATTGTGACAATGCAGATATAAATCTCTGGCATTAAAGTATGTGGTAACCAGTGATTTCTGTGTTGTCCCTGACACGGATTTATCTTTAAAATTTCTAGTTTTCAGGAAGCAAGGGAAGCTATAGCTGTGCTGATGTGTCTACAACAGTATCAGTGATATTCACAGGCACAGACTAGGCAAGTAAAAACTTGACTCTCAACACTGTATTGTAGACGTAGATTCAGTCTTCAGCTTTTGGACACAGAGAAGAATTGCCTGAGAATTGGGGATATCTTTAGCTTCTCATTCTGTGTCCCATCACTTTTCTGTGCATTGTTGCATCTGGCAGTGTTCCGAACCAGGTCAGTCTGAGGTGAATTGGATCAGTAAGAAATGGTTATTATCATTGTTGACATTTAAAATGTTCTGTTGGGGTGTCTAAGCTTATGCACTTCACGAGCCAGCAGAACAGTTCACACTTCCTGCAGTTATTATGTCAAGCTGTCTCCATTTTGATTTACATTCCTTTCATATCATGAAGACTTTCATTGGAACTGTGAGGATGAGAGACTTAATTATACATTGGAATTCAAGTGTTTAAAAAAATGACGCAGCAAATTCAAAAATAAAGAAAATTATGCTGCAATTTAAGCAACTGCAGAATTGTACTGTATACAGAACCATGGAGATATATCGAATGTGTGACTCTACTCTGAAAATTGACCAAAAATGGTATTACAGCAATCATGTTCATCATATATCAGCAATTCGACATGATTTATTTCAGTTTACAAGTAGGAAGAGGATGCTTTTTTAAATCAAGAAAACTTACCCTAGCTTTCCAAAGCCGTGTGTCCTCACTGTTGTCAAAATAACCAAAGGATCTGAAGGTCAATGTGTGTTTCAGGAACACATGCAAGCCCACTGTCTTCAAATCCTACTCTGATTGACACCCGAAGAACTCAGCGTTCTCATCAAGTTCTGCCAGTCATATTGACAAGACAGTGTGTAACTGAATGCAAGATTTGATCAGCTGGAGGTTATTGCAGGGCAAGAATTTAAAATGAACTGACCTCTGCACAACTCTTATTTTCGGAAGGATTGTTAAGCTTGGATATTACAAAGCTTGGGCTTTGCTTGTGCAAGGAATACTTGGGGGGTAGAATTTCCTCTGTTATATCACTAGACAGAGTTTTGTACTCTTTTGGTTTAGTGGATCTCACCTACCAGGGAAAGATGTTTTTTTTAGGTGTGCTGTTTGTCTTCTGAAACAGTGTGATGGTGGTGTTCTAGCACTTGAGTCAATTGCTGGTGGAAGAGAGTAACTCAGTAACTTGACAAGTTCTTTAGAGGATAATAGAATTTTGTAAGGGTGAGTGCTACTGGTAGGAAAAGTATTTGTTGTCTGAATGTATGGGTTAGCATACAATTTCTGTCCTTGCTGCTCAGAAAGCCCTAAACCTCTTCATGCTTTCTTTTGGCCACACAGAGCCCCATTTGTTTGTCTTATTACAAAATTGCTATTAATCTGTGTAAGTTGTTCTCTCCTTTGCTGCAAAAATGTTCCAGATTCTTAGTATTTTGCTCTTAGGCCAAGTGGCACTGCTGGTTCCTTAAGAGCTATGAAGAAAAATTCTGCATCATCTTTTCACTGTAGCCAGTAAGTGGATTGGGCTGAATAGAACCTATAAATGGTTTTGAAAAATAACTGAAGAAAAGGATGAACTCCTACTTAATTTCCTGGCTTTGTTGCCTCATGAAGATATTTGGAATGATAAGTGACAAGAGCCAGAATTTAAACAAAAACATCAAGCTAAATTATATCTCTGGAAGTAGTGGTAGGCATCAGGAAATGACAGAGTGGGTGAGAAGTAGTTGTTAATGCTTGCTGGAGTGGAAGATGAGAAATATCCTATATCCAGACTTTCAACTTTTTTTCCTTGCTTCCAGAAAAAACTAAGTGAACTTCTGTACCTTTTGTAGTGGCAGACTTCCAACATTATTATTTAAGTTCTCCATCTTAAATACAAGAATTTCAACACCTAAGACATTCAGAGAATGCAGTGCATTTTATTTGTTAGGCAAATAAACAAATTGCTCAACAGTGGTGATTCTGTGGAGAGATAAACCTGTTGGTCTGTTGGTGTATATGTCATTGCTTATCATGGAATTAATGATGTGAAGCCCACTTCATTACATCCATGACCAGTATCTGGTGTGACTCCTGTTCCTGAAAGCTGGCTATGTCTCTAGAAGTGGAAATGTAAGAAATTAGGAAGAGCAGTGAGGAGCCTAGTGCCTTGGTGACAACATGCATGAGTAGAACAGTTGAGTCTGCAAGACAGTGGCAGTGTGGGCTGCCTTCTGGCTGTGAAGGTGGGAGTGGTTCTTGCTGGACACAGAAGGAAGCAGGAAGCAAGGTTAAGAGGGACAGTGTTGATTTAGAAACTCCAGGTTGTCTGTTTAACTTAGTCTCCATTTAGCACCTGAGTTTTGACAGTACCTGCCATCTCAGGTTTCAAATGTAGTCATCTACTTTTTAAAAACAGGTAAAAGTGGATGCTGTGGCCACTCAGTCTGCTCAGTTCCTCAGCTGCACACATAAAGATTTCAGTTTAAAAATCCTGAAACACATAGACATATCAGTACTTAAGGTTTTTTTGCTTTGTGAGTTTAATTCAATTACCTAACTTTTTTCTTTTTTTGTATCACAAGAGGCATTACTGCAGCTTCCAGCAGCATTTTTACTCTCTTTCAAAATAATTGTGCTTTAAATCATTGCAAGTGTTTCCAAACCAGTAGCCTTGTACAACTGCCTCATTTTGATAATATGTTCTAATGTGGACTGGAATCTTAATGGCAGCCTGAAAACACATCAGTATTGATGTGTCACATAGTCTCAATTTTCTGTACTGGCAGCTTTCCAGCATGAATAGGGGCTTTTATTTGCTTTGATTTTGTTTTTTAAATTAATGTCATGTCTGACAGCCAACAGGGGAGCAAATCTCTGCTGTATTCCTAGTTTACTGAGTAGGTAAACTAGGTAAACCTCACATGGGTGTCTAATGCATCCAGTACAGTGGGCATGGAAAAAAAATTTGCCTCCTTTGTACATCGCATGTTTTGATGTGTTTGTGTGCATGCACTGGTGTCTCTGTGTGTATTTGTAAATGCACATACCTCTTTACTGCTCTCCCACACTTCACAAAATTGTAAAGATATTTACTTTGTTTTCAAAACCCTCCATGGAATTTCTGTAGCCTGCCTCATTAACCTCATCTTTCCCCCTCTGCTTGGCTCGCTGAATGTGTGCTCTGACTCTACACTTGGGTGAAAAATCCTTCTCTTTAGCTCTCACCATCTGTTCCAGCTTTGTGCATTTGTCAGGCCCCTTCATACCCTACTCCTTTCAAATCTAGGTTCCAAACATACATGTATTCTGTGCCTCACCTGTGCACGTTTACTATTGTCTTTTTCCATTTCCATTCTCGAACATTCCTCTTGTATGCATACTGAGTTTAATTGACAAAGAAGAAATATTTTCTTTGAGGGACATTAAGCTGTTAGAGTAAATGAAATGTGTGATTGGGGTAGATCTCATTTATTTAATTTTGAAATGTATAGAAATCTCTCCCATGTGACTGTTTTATAAGAGAAGTGCTTTTTAAGGGTAGAGTGAAGCTAAAAATACGAATGGTTGCAGATGTCTGTTTCATTCCTGGGATTTTTCTAATAATTTTCATAGCACTCTTTCCAGTGAGTATGGGAGCACTCATCTGCATCAGTAGTCTTGTTGACTATCATTAATAATCTCCTCAAACAGTTGATCTTAGACTTTCAGTCCACTGTGAGACAGAGTATTTTTCAGCAATACAAAGGTAGTATGTTTAATATGGAAGATATTTTGCAGTTACCATATGGTGTACAGGCATTGCATTAAAAGTTTTTGATATAATTGAAAGTTCTACTTTGCTCAGACAGTTTTGTTTCTTGCAGTGTTTGCAGCACAAGGCTTTTCACCCTGATAAGCCCCTGCCACCAATAGAACAGCACCTTTTAGAAATGCTGGAGATGCCTTGTGTGGTAAGAGAAAGGTGTCAGGCTCCTCTGGAAAGAGTAAAAGCACTTTTCCCCCTAAAGGAAGTTGGCAAGAAAAAAGAAGAGAGGTCTGCACAAGACATCTTCAAAGACAAGTAAGTTGGAGATGTAGTATGGATTTTTTTGAAACTTTTTTTTTTTTTTTTTACACTTCAGGTTGTTTTTGCTGGGTAAAGCAGGCTCAGAATCTTTTGAACAGAAAATCAATGAGTTACACAGTGGAAAAAATGCTGATGGATAGAGAATATTGTGGTGCCACAGAATGTCTGGAGTATTTTGTGAATAGTGGTGGTCATACTGCTGGTGCAGGTCACACTAGGAACCAGTGTGTAAGTTCCTCATGTCTGTATTTGCTGTGACTGAATCACAAAATCCATCAGGTTGGAATGTACCACGGGAGGCTCCTCAACCTGATGCTCAAAGACCACCTGTGAGATCTAAGGAGGGATTCATCCAGTCTGGCCTTGAAAACCTTCAGGGTTTGTGCATCCTTTCTGGGCAACCTGTTGCCTTGTTTCCTGTCTCCTGGTCAGACGGTTTGTCCCAGAGGTGGTTATAAAATAGTTCAAGTAACACTAACAGAGGGTCTAATTTAGTTTAGAATAAATGCCATGGTGCTTTAAATTAGCCATAAAGATGAATCTTCCTTCTCAGCATGTTTGATTTAGGTAATTGTCTAGCTTTCATTTTGAATATCAAAAGAAAAGCAGTTTCTTTATAATCTGCTGTGCAATTAGTGTGGTTGTCTCAAAAAAATCACGCTGTTATGGACTCTTCCTGGAACAGCTATTGTTTGAACAGTTTTAAGACAGGGTATTCTTGTTGTTATTGAATATACTGTGTTTAGTTTATTTGTGCTGCAAATAGGAAGAATAAATGCTAAATTGATACTGCATCTGTACTGTCATCCCAGCCAAATCAATTTGCATGAACAAAACCTGTTTCTTAGAAATTAATTTATTGAAATCTATAATATAACTAGTGGGTCCCTGAGATGTTGGAGTGTTCTCAGTTAGCTCCTTTTCTCTTCATTTTATCATTTTTGATTCAGTCCTTTCAGCACTAGGAATGACATCTTTGAGGTGTTTTCAGCTCTTGCTTAGCTCAGCTGTCTTACATCCTTTCCTGGGCTGGGTAGAGCCTCCTCAGCATGTTGTTTTTGGGAAGACATGACACAGGACTCCTTGCTTTGCTGCTTGAGACTAATGTCCACATTCCTCTCTACAGACTGAGACACCTAGCTAACCTCTAACACCTGGCTTTTTTGTTGTTGTTGATGATGATTTCAGTCTGTTGCCTTGGTGTGTCTGTGAATTCATACTGATTGAATTCTCTTTTCCTTACTCCATGCCCCAGTTTCTCTGGGTTTATGTACATGTGTACATTTATATGTATATCTTAAATAAAAGTGATAGAGCCAGTTTAGAAATAAAAAGCAAAAAATGGGGCTCAAATAAAGCTAGAGAGAGAATTTAAACAAAAAGCAATGACCCATTACTGTTAGTTGCTTTAAAATATATCTTCACAAAAGCATCTGACAAGCAAGAAGGAAATGTATTTTGTTTAAAAACTGGTTTCCTTTAAAGGGGTGATAAAAGCAGCTGTAAAAGTAATTTAGATAGAAATTGATGTAGGGCATTAAAATGATTTTTAAAAAAAAAGCTGTAAAGGAAGTGAAAGGATACAGGCTCAACTATGCAAAGAAGAATGAATGATAGCTAAGATTTAAAAAAAACCTGCAGAAAAATGGTATTGCTGTAGTAATGAATGGAACTGGTAGTATTTTATCATTGCTACAACAGCAGTCTTAACTGTATAGTTTTATTCTGTGTTTGGGGAAAAGCTGAAATGATATAAATTATTCACTGGATAAAGAAAAGTACATCACTCTGCAACAATGATTAAGGAAAATATTAAACTACAGAGGCACTGGCCCAGGTTGCCCAGAGAGGCTGTGGATGCCCCTTCTGGCAGTGTTCAAGGCCATGCTGGACGGGGCTTTAGGCAGCCAGGTTTCGTGGGGCTGTCCCTGCCCATGGCAGGGGTGTAGGAAGTGGGTGATCTTTAAGATCCCTTCCAACCCAAACCATTCTGTGATTCTGAATGCTACAGTTCTATGAGATTCCACTTATTAATACTAAGATGCAGATTGCATTGAAGTATTTGGGAAAAGTTTTTTAGAAGATGTCTTGACCATTATTTTTGTTTTCTAAAACTGATTTGTATCTCCTGTCATCATATTGACCAGATTCTTCTCTGTTAATTTTTAAGGTCTAATGGGACTAAAGCAGCATAATTCTAGGCATGATGATTTCAGTATTCATTTGTATCACTTTTGCTTAAGATCTGTGTAGTTAAAAAAAAATTCCAGTAAAATAAGAAAACATTTTACTTTTTCCTTCTTAGGTTGGCTGTGGAGAGGCTGTTATCTCATCCAGCTTTGTAGGATGTGAGAGGCTTCTATATTAATGTAGAAGTGGGTGTTTTAAATTAAACTTGTATTTTATTAATTTTTCTCAAATAGTAATTGCACGTTTTGCAGTTTAAAAATACTGCTAATCAGTGCATATTCTAAATGTCAGATCCTTGGCTCGTATAAATGGCTATGGATTCATTAGTTTCTGCTGTGCTGCACTGATTAATGACAACTGTAGATTTGGTCCTAGGCTGTTAAATGCAGCATCATCATTTATTTTCTCCTTCCTCCAATCCCAAAGCATTTTGAATCAGTAAAAATAATGCAGGAAGAAAAAGAAGAAAATTGGTTGCCATATACTTTTGGAGAAAAATATTCTAAAAGAGATTTTTTTGTTGTTCTTTACACCTTTCATCAAGCCATGTTAATATACAAGATTTTTGGTTCCAGTAGAGCTTCTAAATTCTCTGGTGTTGATAAGTATCAGTTTTTCCTTTTACAGAGAGACACTGGATGCTCAAAACAATCAAGCAACTTGTTCAAGGTTAGCCAGAAAGTCAGCAGAGTTGAGAATGAAGCAAAGGTATCCTATCCTTGTCCTTAGGCATAACTAAAGTCATCATTTCTCCTAGAGTGATAAGTAAGGTTATGCTGAATGACAGGAGTTGCTGAGGAGAAGGGATTTCATTTTGGTAGTGACAAAACTAAGTAAAGGACCGAGAAGATTGCTGAAACAAAGTGAAATAGACAGTGATTGTAAAGTAGGGGAAGAGTGTGCTATAGAAAGCAAAAAAGGAAGATTCCACAAGTTCTTTCTAATAGTTGATTTCTTCTACAATGTGCAATGCAGTTTTTGCAATCAGTTCTAATCTTGCAGAATGTAAAGTGGCTCCTAGTCCAGCATCTCTGGCTTTGTCCCTACATCATCAAGCAGTTTCTTCTTCTCACGGTAGTAGAATTTTTCAGAAAAACTTGTTACTTTGTTTTGGGATTTCTTGAACACAAATCCTGCCCTTTGGGTAGCTTTCAGTCATTCTTAAACTGAAATAAATTCATCTGTGGCAGTAGCCTGACAGCATCTGATATTCTTCCCCTTTTGTGATTATCTGGATTTTCTTCTCTTGCTGACATGTGCTCTAAAGTGTAGCATGTTACATGTTAATTAAGATCCTAGTTTGAATGTACACCTTACTCTATTTTACCTATAAGGATAAAGCAAGAAAGTAGCCCAAAATCGCAATTAGCTTTTTAAAAATAATAGTTTTTTTGAAAGCATTTGGAGGTGTAGCTCAAAACGTCGTAAGAGAGTTCTGATCTGCTTAACTGGAGTTTTTCTAGCAGGTTTTAACAAATATAAGGTGGAAGTTTACAGAGCTCTCATGTGCTAATAGAGAATAGTGGTCATTAGACTGAAAAGCCACTGTGTAAACAGGTTTGTATTAGCTGTAAATTCCAAGACAGAATCTGACAGGTAGTGATTGAACAGTAAATTAATGTCTTACTAAAATGGTAAATTTTCACTGACATTTCATGTTTAGGAAAAAATCTAGTGAGAATACCAAATGTCATGTTATATACTGTAAATTACCAAGATTAACTCAACATAGAGGTTCCAAATAAAGTGTTATGAGATATTTTGTATTTAGAAAGATGAAGAAGGTCTGTATAAGGAAATTCACACCTGAAATAAGCACTTATTATCTCATACCTTCAAAAAGTGATGCCTTTGCAGTATGGTAAGATGAAGTTTGATCTCTGTTTCTACTGCCTGGTTTATGCAGCCCAAGGGACAAATGGGGCATGGTTAAGTGTTGATTTTGGAACAGTTATGTAATAAAGTTTAGTTCAGTGTATATTTCATTAATTTACTGACTCCCTAGCTAGTAGGCAGGATGATCTTCAAGTGTTTATATTCATTTTTTTTTTCTCATTTGCAGCGAAGGTGAACCCAGCCTTAAGAAACCAAAAATTGAAGATGAGGAAGGGAGCTTTAGCATTTTGAAACTTGCTGAAGGCAGTATCACCTCTGTAAGCATATTTTCACAAATCTGATTATTAAAGAAGATTAATTCTCTAAGTCTATTATAGTGAATACACGGCATTCCTGATAAAAGGAGAGTTTCTAGATGAAACATGACTGAAATACTGTTTACTTGTACATTTGAGACTCTCTTCTAGAGATTGTAAAGACAACTTTCCCTGCCCTTAGGCATGTGTTAGCACAAGTTTTTATCAGTCGTGGATATTTTAGGACAAAATTCTCTCCTGGTGTTTAGAACTTTAAAGGGAAAGCCTGAGGATCCGAAGAAAACAGAATTGGAGCTCGGTGGTTGAATTTTGTTCTTGCTGTCTTTCATATCTTCTGCAATATAGAAGTTGCCTCTGTGTATTTATTCAAAAGTATTGCTGGGATTTTAGACATTGTTCTCTGCATTAATTGGGGGTCTAAGTCAGAAATTTGGCTTCATCTTTCCACTAGATCTAACTTTAAATTTTGTGGATGGATGAAACCTGTATCATAACTGCACATTTCTTTATCTGTTGTTTCCCTGTTATAAAAAAAAAAGAGATAATATTGACCTAACTTCTCTTATTTTCAAATGTGCTATTCTTTAAGGTTCATTTTGAAAAAAAGCATTATTGATACTTACAAAAATATTTAAAGCCTAAAAAGATTTTAGTGTTCTGTAATCCTAATATAAATTTTCTGATATTTCCTGGGAAGTGGCATTGCTAGATCTTAAAGAAATACAATGAGACCAAACAAACTTATTTGCAAGGTCCACAAATTATTTTGAAAGCCTAAAAACTAAAAAAAGAGTAGGAGAATTGTAATTGCTGATAGGAAATTTTAAGTAATGTAGTTGTTGGTTGTTGGTTGTTTTTCCCTTTAAGTTAATGCATCCGTTTGTTTTTCAGTGTTTATGTGTATTTGACCTGGTTTTAGTTTCTTTGAAAGGTTTCTGCACTTACATGCCCATTTAGAGCTTTGGCTTTAAGATGTCAGACTCTGCCAGAAGGCCTAGATGATTTAAGTGCAAGCTTTTAATTTTGAGGTTCCTATTGAAGTGGCAAACCACTGATTCTGTACCCGTGTGCCTGGGAGCTCACGCTCCTCCCTAAGCACCTGGTGAGATTAGGGAGGTCTAAGAGATCTGTGCTACAGAAGGTCTCGAAGCTGAACTAGCAGATAACCTGAATTTTTGTGTTTCTGTCCTCTCAGCACCAGAGAAGTGGTCAACTTGTAACAGTGCAGCAGAGTGAGTTCATCTTGCTCGTGTCATAACCAACCTTTGCCAGGAGTACTGTGCATTAACACACATTATGACTTGCATGTTTCGAGTCTGAATGCAGAGAAGTGCACAGCTTCTGTTTTCATGTTAAAGTAAAAAGAAATTTAAAGATTATTTTTGCCTGACAAGAAGAATGAGATGTATATTTGAAGACAATTGAATTGGTTTTTGTACTTTTTGTAGGTAGGCAGTGTTAACCCAGCAGAAGATTTCCAAATTCTGGTGAGGAAGAAAAATGCTGACTTCAAAGATGGTAAATGACTTTTTGTCTACCTTAATTATATTAGTAGCACCTTCAGGGTTCAGTAAATGCAATCCATTTGTCCAAAGATAAGTTTCTAGTGCAATTTGACTTGCTTTGGAATTTACAGGTTAGCTTGTAGTTCCACTCAGCCAAGGAAAGTGTCATTTGTAATTCTCATGTTAATACTTGCCTTCTGCAATTAAAAGTCTCAGGTAGCTGTGTTTGGGTAAGAAGGCACTTTACAGCTACATTGAGGCACCTGAGCAACCCCTCAGGCATTTCTAACAGAAGACCCATTGGTATTCACTGACTGCCTCGTTCAGAATGAACCTCAGCTTCTCCTCCCTGGGATCTTTCTGGTCTGGAGAGCTTTGTTGTGTGCAGTGTGAGAAACCTGCCTCATATTCCGTGATCAAAAAAGAGACTCTCATGCCTGGGACTTAAATCTTTACATGCAAAGGTCATTTCTTACTGCTTGTGAGCAAAAGAAAGCACAGGTGAATTCAGAGTGGAATAAGCAGGTAGTATTTGTAATCTGAAAGTTGAGAGGACGTTCTGTGTATACTGACTCAGATGAATAAAACAAGACACAGGTCAGGCACTGTCTTGCATAGCCTAAGTCTGAAAATGCAATGAAATTATCATTGGTTTTTATGGTATTTCCCTCTTGGAGTAGCTACAGAGATATTTATGTAATCCGAAGGTGTCTTAAAAAGAATGCACAAGATGGATGGGATGCTTTATCTCATAAAGGGTGATTTGAAGGTTGTGGCAGGCTAAACCTGCCAATAGCCACTAATGTCGCATTCCTCTTCAAAGAAAGATTTGCAGAGGTGTTTAAGTGAGGTGCTGGTATTTGAACAAGACCTTTGGTCCTTTTGGATGTAGTTTCAGGAGTGTGTTTAGTGGTATACTGAGTTGTGATACGGTCTGTTAAAGCCGACATGGCTATTTCTCTCCAGAATTTCCAGACTTCTAAGCCAGCTAGGTAGCTTTTTCACATGGGTTTTTCATTAGATCCAGAAGAAGTTATTTATTGAAAAAATATTTGGAGTTGTGTTCTTAAATCTCAGCTATATTAAGATGCAGTAAAAAAGCATTGTACAATACATTAACATACAAAAACTGTGGAATTGACTACTTTGTTACAGTGATAAATTTTATCGTGTAGGAAAGCTTTAAGGCAGAGATAAGTATAGTGATTACCCTTGAAGATGGTTTAACTAGAAAGAGTGCTTAAATAAGTCCACTTGGTAGCTGTGCTGGAGATCACTACAGTACATGTTTGGAAGGTTCTGAAATTTTGAGCAATTTGCTTTGATTCTATGTGATCTGCTCTGTAATGATAAGGTGTAGTTAAACAGAATGTAGTGCAGTTACCCATTTAAAGGAGAGATAGGAGCCACTATAAATAAAAACATGCTTTGCATATTATTTCTTTCTTCTGGATAATCCTTTTTGTGCTTTAGAGCCTTTTAGGTGCCTTAATACATTGAACATTGTAGGCATGTTTTTAATGGCTTGCTGTATTGCACTTTGGTTATATAAATAGTAAATTCTGCCTTAAAACTATTCAGTGGTTCTAAGGGGTTTTTTTGGTATAATTTTGAAATTTAATGATGAAACTTTTTTCCCTCTGCTAGAACATAAGAAATATGAAATTTCTTTGCAGGAAAAGATAATATATGGCATTCAAATACTTAGCAAAAGGGTAGCATGTGTCAGGATGCAGACAGGAGAACTACTAAGTTGCATTCTGTTTTTCTTTCTTGTATTAAAAAAAATCTACTACAGTCTTCCTAACTCAATAGTGCTTACATTCACATTTTAAAATAACAGCAGTCCTTTCACTGGAAGGAGAAATACCTTTCAACTGTTTGATTGGAGGTGAGTTGTTTTTTAGTAGATAGAGAAGTTGTAGCAGTAAGGAAAAGTTGTACTTTAAATACTGACACTACAGTTGCTTTTTAATTAAACTGCAGGTTAATGGCACACCTGCACCAAAATTATTAAGTTAGCAGTACCAGAGGATGGCAAGCTGATTATTTTTCTTTTTCTTCTGAAACAGCTCTTAGCAAGTCCTGATGGTAAATTTATCATTGAAAATGGGCACCAGTATATTTCCTGCAGTGCCCTCACTGGGATTTGTTAATCAGGGTTTGTACCTTTCATAGCAGAAGTCTTAAGTGGAAGCTAGTCTGTGTCTGATGCCATGTGAGAACTTTGCCACCAATGCCTAAATACATATCTTTATAAAATAAAAGATTTTCAGATTGGTAAGGGTCTTAGAGATAGGTTTTATGGACTGGCAGCTGAATTCCTCAAACAATAATCGACTTTGGTTTTACCTGAAAACTGTACTTAATTACAGTAGGGAGCTGCATAGAGGTTACATACTGAGTTATGTTTGATGGCATCAGCTTACTGGTTAACACTGATGCTCATGTAACTGGAATTGTGTTCCCCTCTAGACATCCTTATTTTCTTATTGGCATTCATGGCCAGAGAGATGTCATTTTATGCAGGTCTTATTTTGAGCAAGTCACAAGTGTACAGTCATCACAAAGGGATGTCTTCTGATAACAGCTTCTGACATTTTTGTCAATGACTGCACATAAAATAGATTAGTTTACCTGAGTAGAATCTAATTGTTGCTCCCAAGGGTGTGCAATGAGTTTCTTCATTGCTCTGGCTTCAGTGAAGACACTCAAATGCAGTCAATGCTTGCAATCTTTGTAATACCAGAGAAGTAGCCACGTACTGTGAGTTTATCCTCCTATTTGGAGGCTTCCATCCATGTCTGCATCTCTGGAGAGCAGATCATGTCTGATGTGTTGTATTTTCATAGGCTTCTGTGTAAGATAGAATTAGGGGAGTAGAAAAAGCTATTGACACGTACATAGTATTTTCTTTGATTTGTAAATTTTCAGTGTGAGTTTATAGGCCACATTTCATTGCATCTTACAGTACTCTTGTCTGAGAACGATGTTGAAAAAGCTTTTTTTTAATTTTTCTGATTGTCAGCTTGGAGAGAAATCTTCAATGACAGCTTAACAGTTTATGGATCTAAGAAAAAATGTCCAGAGGCAAATCGCACTAAACTCTCATTTTTATATTTACAGTAAATTTGTTAATATTTTTCCTACATATTTCTAGAAAAATTTAGTCAAAGAATCAGTAACTGCATGTGAACAAGGCTGATATTTTATTGCAAGATCTTCTGTAGAAATTAGTATAGTTAATTACCTTTCTGTAGCTAAAATAGTTTTTTAAAAAGCTAATAATTTTTTCATTCTTTGTTGGCATGTTTTTGCAGTTTGTCTGCATTTTTATCTTACAGGATGTTTTTGTATATTTCAGAGACTATTCATGCTCTACTACTAGGTTTTTTCAGTTTTCAGTTCAGAATTTCTTTTTTTATATCAGTTCTAGAAAGATGACACAGAGCATTATTTTAAAATTAGTTATCAGATGATTTAACTGATTTGTCAGTGAATCACACTTTAGCATTGTCCATGAATACAAACCATTACCATCAGCAGCACGTAAATCAGAAGATTAACAACGAGAGTCTTTTGTCTAAAGGAAGAATTATTTTCTTAACCTGATTTATTTTTTTAGGGGGAAAAATATCCCCAAGGAATTGAATTTGGGCTGTAAAAATAGACAGTTTTGGCTATTATTGTTGTGTAATCTGATTGGTATAGTGAAGAGCTGAAGTGAACAAACATGAAAATACAACTGCACTTTTGTACTGTAGCTGTTCAGAGATAACAAGTGAATATAATTGTTCATGGCATATTTCACAAAAAATGACAGCACTGCTGAATGTATTTTGGAGTAGTGAATGTGTCTGAATGCTAGAGGGGAAGAGAATTTTGCTAGAACTAAAGGATCTTCTATTCTGTGGGGGTTTTTTTCCTGCAGTTCTCCAACCCTTAATAACTATATTTGTTATCTAACCAGTCAGGTACAATAGAAGGAGGAAAGAGGAGATTAAAATTTCTTGGGATGTTCTGCAGAATGTGGTGGTTATTAGGAGTGCTGGAAATTCCATCTAATGCAAAATGTAGAAGTCTGTTGTTAGTTCACTTCTTTAAATGTGTATGGTGTGAGGGAAGTTGAGAGAGAAGAAAAATGTTAGAATTACACAAAAGTGGCTTGAATAGGCTGTCAGTTTGTAACTCAAGGGCCTATTCTTCAAAAGCTCAATGCCTGAGATTTGTCTGGGACACATCAGAGTTAATACTTATCACAGCTTAGTTAAAAAGGCATCTTTATGCAGAACATGCCTTGCTCCAAAAACAGGGACATCTATTTTTTGCAGCATCCAGACCCAAAGATTCAGATTAATGAAAAGGCAGCAGGAAATCAACTAAGTTCTCAGATTAGAAGTGGAAAGGAACAGCAACCACTTCAAGAATTTCCAGCTATAATCCTTATCTACTGTCTTTAGTATTACTTTTGATTACCTGAAGTAATTTGTTAGTGTAATCAGAACACAGTCTATTTTAGATTCATCCATCATTGGCCTATCATTTAAGGGAAACCCAATGGACAGAGCCAACTTTTTAGCTAAGCTGTTTCAGGAGGTTAGAGGAATGTGACTTTAAATACTGTTGCCATGTAACCTGTTTGCTGCCTATACTGTTGACTCTCAGTGCCTGGTAGAACATTGCAGGTTTCCTTTGGTTCCTTATAACAGATTTCAAAAGGAGGCACCTCACAGTCAGTAGCAAGAAAGTCTTTTCTTCTGATGGCTGCCAGGGCAGTCAAATGGAAAGGGATTTTTAAAAAAATTAAATGCAAAAGAAGTAATATAATGTCTGATAATTTCAGACAGTATGCTGGAAATTTTCTGGCAATAAAGACTTTTATTGCACTCTCATAGTGCCTGGGGTTTTAATTTAACACATCAATGAGAAGGCAGTGTTTAAAAAAAAACACCACTACCACTGAAAACACCAGCAGGACTTGCTTTTATTAGTGCAATTCATAAGAAATTAGAACATTTAATGAGAAAATCATTAACCATGAAAAAAATGGACCGACTTAACTTGGGAAGCTTAAGTAGTTAGACTTCAATTTAGTTTGTCAGCTACTGGTGAAATAAATAGAGTCAGCTGATTACCTCTGGCACAGTTGGCATTTTAGCACACTTTCTTGTGCTGCAGCTGCTGTTGGGCAGAACCATTATCTGCCTGCTTTTCTGTCAAAAGCTAGTGGGAGAATATCAAACATGACTCGTTTCACACTATTCAGAGATGTTGTCCTTCAGGTTCAGTTCAATTAGGCATGTAATAGAAAATAATATAACAGCCAGTGCTGTGCATACTCACAGTGAGCAGAGCAGAACACAGTACTTTAACAGTCTCCTTCCTGGAGTGTTTGCTTCTTTTTTCTTCCACCACTCTAGCAAGTGACTGTGATTTTCTTGGAACTCTGTGGAGGTTGATGCTTCCATAGCTGAGATTCTTGAAGTGATGACTATGCCCATAACATCTGGAGCTAGGAAGGGCTGTAGGTCAGGGGAAAGGTTCTGCTATTCTACTGACTGGTCTTTAACAGTACAAGAGCAGGACAGGCAGATGTTTTAACTAGGTCAGAAAGCTTTCCTGAATCTTTTTTCCTCAATGGCAACTACATTTAATCTCTGTTGACAGACATCTTTAAAGAATTCTAAGAATTTGTTCAAACATTTTTAAGCTGTTAAAACTTAAATCAGCCTGTGCTAAAGGGTGCTTAACTGATATATGTTTCAAGATCATGTTTTGTTGTTTGTTCTTAACCCAAATCTTGGCTTTTGTTTTGAGAGAGGCAGGGCACTGTCAACTCCCTATTCATTCTTTGCACAATGCTTCTGAGCTTATAGATCACGTTGTATCCTCCTCACACTTGTTTTTTCCCCTGGCTGAGGTGTCTGCCAGAGGGTAAAATTGGGCAGTTCTTTAACTGTAAATAAACATTGAAGAAAAAGTAAATTACTAAAATCCAGCAGAAATTAGTTGAGATTTGCAGAGCTCTTGGGTGACATTTTCTCTTGTCTGTTTGCAGTGGTCCATTTATTTATCAGTTTATTTCTCCTTGTCTCCCAGTGAGTCAGCAGTTGATAAACCGCCTTGATCAGTTCTTGGAAAATAAAGGTTCACAGTACTACATGAAAGGGATCGACTGTATCAGAGTTTTTAGAGAGGAGGCCATGAAGGTAATGTTAATGTGTGAATACTCTTACCTCTTTCAAATTAAAGGCATAATGGGCCTATTTGCTTGATAATTTATTGCTGCAGCAAAAAGAATTTAACTTTAAATATGTTTCAAAGTTTAGAAATAGAGTTGCATTTTATGGGAGTTTTTATTGTTACTGGAATGGGGAATAGCCTGTCTGGTATTACTTGCTGTTGTTTGTTTTCTTTTAAACATGAAACAGAAGGCCTATGACCTGGTGTTTGTGCTAGTTAAAAGTGCAATCCCACAATTTTCTTCAACAAAGCTAGTAACAAGAAAGTCTTTCTAGCTTTCTGAAAGGTACTTTTTGTGGCTCACCTTTCCTAAGAACTCACATTTTTAATAGAAATAAAACCCTGTAGAGACTTTTGTGTTCACCATGTTAAATGACTTCAGAAAGAATTAAGTTTGCAGTGCTTTTCAGTAGTTTTAGTATTTCTTGCTTACAGTTGCTGTTATATTTTTTCAGCTTTCCAAGGTGCAGTGCTTTAATGACTTTCTGCAGGCCCTGAAATTAAAGTTGGAAGATAAAGCCTTATCTGATTTCTGGGAGATCATGGTACAAGGTAGGATGACGTTTAAAAAAAATTAAGACAATTTCTAGTTGTATTATGCATTTATCCATTAAGTAAGTAAGCTTCATTAGCAGTGGGGCACTTAGACTAACCCCACTGCAGCATTTTGATATGCTTCATTCCTGCAGCCTATTAAAAAAACCCAAAAACTTTCATGTTGCAGCTTCCTTTCTTTTTCTGCACTAATAGTTCCATAGCCACGTTATTCATAATGCATTGCCAAGTCTTGTTGAAATGGTAAATTAATTGTGGAAGAAGGGACAAATTAAATGTTATGGGGTAGGGAGAAGAAGACACGATTTCAGCTGAATTTCAGAATAAATGGCAAAAACTCATGCAGTAGAGCTATAAAAAGATTCTTGCAGTTTAAGCTTCCAAAAAGTCATAGATAGCGTTGAAGTGTGTCACTGATCATTTTGTATTTGAGTAACCCAAAGGACAGAATATGTGCTAATGTGACACCGACCGATGATTAAACCGGGAGATACGAGGCTGTGCCCTTCTCAAAGACATTCAGGGACTACGCAAGGGATAAATAAAGGAACATTTTCACAAATGGAAAATATAGTGGACTAAAAAAAAAAAATCTTTTACATCATGCTCTTGTTTTTAATTGGAACCAATGCTAAGTAAATCTGTTAAATGCCCAGCTGTATCTCTTAAGAGTGCAAGCTATAAAATGCAGTGATGTGCTTTTGTATAGTACCATCTAAGTGGTGAATTCTGGGCGTGCTGTAATGTCTACTTCGTCCAACTTCTTTGAGTGACAGGATGATAATTTGTTTAGCAATGTGAAAAAGCCAGCACAGGACAACACTGACAACAACATTATATTCAGTAGTGCTGGAGGGGACCTTCTCTGTATAAATTTGGAAAAAGAAACCAATAAACTTTGGAAATAGCAAACTTGGATCTTTCAAAGCCATGAATAATTTTTAGTATAAATCAGAGTTTTTGACAAACTGGAGTACATTTTTGAGGAAAAAAAAGGAACTAAACAAACAAATACAAAGAGAGATGATATTTTCATACAGCATAGATTCTGTTTCTTTGAGAACATGGTGAAATGAAATCTTGATGCTTCATGCATAATCTGGCTGCTTTCACTAGGCAGCTGAAATTGCTTTTTACTTGCTGCTAACAAGAGCAGAAGTCCTGTTTTCTCTCATTCTTGCCACATGACCCATCCCCTCTTTTCTTCCAAATGTGGCGTGCACTGGGTCTTGCCATGAGCCACGAGTCACCAAAAGAAGATGGATGTAAGTCATTGAATTAGTGGTGCAGAAGAAAGGCAGATCTGTCTGACAAATTCCTTTGTTTCATGAAACCCTGCCATGTGGTTCTCTGGGTACATGAAGGTGGCTTACACTGCTGCACTTACACTGCTGCTGAAGTTTTTATCAATCTTCTATTCTTTGCTCTCACACCCACAGCTGCTTATTCAGGCACAGGGATTTGTATGGCCAAGTGATGAGCTAGGCTGGAAGAACAGTTGAGGTCAAAAATAAATGGAGATTTTATAAAAAAAATTTTTGTGGGGGAGAGGTGGGATGTCACTGCACAGAGTGGTGCTGCTGGCACAACCAAGGAGCAAAGTGGGGCAGGACCACCACTTTGGTAGTCAGACTAGGTAATCACAGCACAAGTGTCAGGATGCTAGGAGTTAATTTTTTATGAGGACCTAAGAGCATGCTGTGAATGACTAAAAGTGTAATTTCTAATAGATTTTCAGCATTTCCTCTGTGATCTATGATTTTAGTGTCTCATTAGTTTGATTGTCACAATATTAGCACTTTCTGAAATGGATACTTCCACAAGCTTATGAATATGCTCATTAATTTATTTTTATATCATATTTTATATCATAGTTGACTCATTTATGCAAGTCACATTTTCCTTTAGTGATTTTTTTTTTTTTTTTTTTTTCTGGTGATGATGACACACCAGAAGTTGAAATGTGGAACACTTTTTTTCACTTCTAACATTAGGTAAATTTTTGGGAAGCCTTCTAATGACATTTTTTTCTTTTTTTTTCAGACAGAATTTCTTTGATCACTAAAGATGAAGCGGAGGAAAGTTCGGTGACGGGTGAAGAGGCTGAGAAGGTATAGTTTTTTTAATGAGCATCTGTTTGTGTAGAGCCCTTGCTGTGGAAGTGAAGACTTTCTTATGTGGATAAATCTTTAGCTGAACAAAATAAGATCCATATGAAGAAATAAGAATGTTCATTTGCCACACAATGGAAACTTCTGCATTTCAGAACAAAAATATCTTAGCATGTACTACAATGTTTTAATTGGTCATTAAAAAGTAGCATGTGTTGAAATATCTGAAAATACCCTCTACAGATAGTAGGAGCTTCAGCAACTCAGTGCAGTGGAACAGCAGAGTACTATTTACATATGTAAGATCACTATTTGAACTTCGCAGAAAAAAATGTGTTCTCACTGGTAGCATGAGTTCAAGAATCCAGTACTTTTTTTTTTTAAGGTTTTGTGAACTCCAACAATTCAAGTTGTTGAACCTAGTTTTCATTATATATGCAGTGATACCAATATTTTCACTTTATGCAGCTCTTGTGGATTGGTGGACATCATACATGATGCTGGGGGTATTATTGGTGACCATGTTCGATCTCTTTACAGGTATCATAGATATTTACAGGTATCATTTCTACAGATATGTAGCATTTCAGTAACTACAGGGATGAATGAAGGATGTCCCAGTTACAAAACACTGAATTGTAACAGGCAGAATGGTGCCTTCCCTTTGGAAAAAAGCAGAATTCAGAGCTGCTGTCAAAAGTTATATTTGTGTGGAGAGGATAAAATGGATGTTTTTGTATCAGGCTGCTATTTAGGAGAAAAGTCCTTGTATCACAGACCCCCCGAAGGTAAAACTGTGGCTAAAATCACCATTTTGCAGAAAAGTAGCTTTTATACAAGATGCTACATTGATTTTTGCCACTTCCAGGCCTTCCATTAGCAATAGCCAGAAGTGGGTAGAAGTAGGTTCTCTATGGTCTCTATGGTTTAGTTGATGAGTAGAAAAAGGTTATATTTTAGAAACTGCTTTTTTTCATCTGCAACAATTTACCTCAAGGTGAAGAAGGCACAGAAATGTCATGAAAATTAAAACCTAACAAACTAGGAGTCCAGAAAGCTGAGCACATGTAGAGGATACAAATGACAGGGTATGATGATTTTTCTAGACATGAAGGACCTACTGACTCTTTATCACTACACATAAATGTATAGAGCAACTTTTCCCCCAGTGGTGATTTTAAAGATTATCCATCTTTTTTATCTACTTCAAGTGCTATGAATTTACTTGGAAACTTCCTAAGACAATACTGTTCTTGAGAACTTCACTTTCTAGTCTGAAACTTCCACTGATGCTCAAAAAATGTGCTAATGCTGTGTGAAATAGCCACTGTTCCTTAAGGAAATCTCTACTAACCACAAAGACCTTGCAGCAGGCCATTGTCTTCACTGTGAGCTTGTGGTGACTAAAAAATACTGTGCCTGCATTGCAATGCAGCACAAATAATAGAGTATCAAGGACTGGATTCACAGCTGCCAGGCTAAGCTGGAGAAAAGCATTTGTAGACTGACTGCAGATTTACATTTCCATTTACCAGCATTCTACAAATCACCATATATTGCAATACGGGAAACTACTTTGTGACTGAAGGTCATTTTGTGATTGATTGACAATCATTCAATAGCTAATCTTAACATTAAATTGGGGGAATACAAGATATTGCATGAAATCAGTTTTGCAGCAGAGTTCTCTAATATGGCAGTTACCTTAACTTCCAGTCCAGAGTAATTGGATTGCATCTCTTTGCTAACTAAGCAATTGTCAATTCCAGATATTAGCTAACCACCTCCCCACACACAGTCCAAATCCAGAACCCTAATTCCTATTGTCTGTTAAGGGCTCATATGACTTTTTCATTAAGAAGCTGCAAGACTGTGTATTCTTGGAGTAAGATCTGCTGGGGTAGAATATTTTATCTTGATATTGTGAGGCTGGTATAAAATCTAGTCCTTTTTGGTCAAGTTAAACCCTGCCACAGGTTTCCTGTGTTTCCAGCATTTTCCTAGGTCTGCAGCAGATTGCAAATGTGGTTCATTTGTTTTCTGTACTGAGGGTGATACCCTTCACTTAAGGATTGTATTGGATTTTTTTCAAGTATCTTCCAACAGAGTAAGATGCAAGTTTTCTTCACCTCTGCAGAGGTTATGTGCAAGCCCCGTAGGTCATGGGATTGTCTGTCATTGTAGTCCTTTGTGACACAAAAGTCCTTTCTCTCACATGTTGTTTACTAGCTACTACTAGTTTCAGGACTGTTTTGTCTGTAAGATTACAGGTTTTATAGAGTTGCTGTCTGCAGGAAAAAGGAAGACTTACCAGGCTGCTTATTAGGCAGGTCAAACTTTCCTTTTTATTTTTGCTAGAGTTAGATTATGCATGCATATTTTCCTATCACTGAGAAAAAATTATTTTTCTCCCCTTATAATAGTGGAGATTCTCTTTTTACAGCATGAGGATGGTAGGTTGAAAGAGCAGGAATGTCAAGTGCTTTTACTGGTTGCTTTCAGGAAGATAATGGATTTCAGCATAGCTATTATATGTAATTTGCTTTTGCATAAATGTAAAACAGGTTTTCAGAAAAAAACGCCAACTTTGGGTTTTCAGCATTTGATAGAAACTTCAGGTTTCAATTCCCTGCAAATCTTCATTGTACATTTCTGTAGCTTTTAGCTTCCTTTGCATAATTTTGTGTTGAGAAAACTGATTGTAAAAATTTTGAAAAATGTGCTACTTCCAGAAATACCATTTGACTCTTAATTAAATGTGAAAAAAGGAAATTTGATCTGGCACAAAAAGCCTTTCAGAGCTGACAAATGTCATTAGTTTTTAGTTTCATAGTATGTGCTTTATATTACTACTAGATTAAGAACTCTTCCAACAAAAAAGATACACAGGCATATGGCATCCTGAAATTCTAATTCCTTCTGGCCCTGTCACGTTCCCTTGCCTTTTTTTTTCAGCTACAGAATCTCTATAAGTTAAATTCAGCATGTTAGAACATGAATGTTGTCTGTGGAGTGAGATTTCTGTATTCCTCTTGGATGTTGCTGCTTAGGATGTAGGAAAGGTCTGATCTTTGGTGACTGAGACAATGGGGCAGAGGTTGCCTATATCCTGTCTTTGGTGTTACCCAAACATGATGTATATGCTTTTCATCCTAGAGAATGCAACAGGAAAATCACAGAGTTTTTACTCTATGTCTAAAGCTGTCACTAGGATTCTAGAGAAGAATCAGAATATTTTATTTATTTAAAATAATGTTTAAGCTTTTCTCACTACAAATGTAGTGAGAAAATGTCTCAGAGATTGATGATCTTAACAGGGATCCCATGGCCTCTTACACACTCTGGCTGATACAGTTGAAGTCCCCAGCTAAACAGCAACTCCCTTTTAGGAGCACAAAAGAGTTATCTAAGCAGGTATTTATAGCCTGTTTAATGTGGCTGTTTTCTACTTAGCTGTTCCTTTTCATCATCTGGAGTTACAGTGGACTTGTTTCTGATTTAAGAATGACAGTACTTCAAGTCTGGAAATGTGGCTTTTCTTCCTTAGCTTCACATCTCTGTTGTCTTGGGGGACAGGATTGTTTCTGGCTCTATATACTTGCTCTGGTGCATTTTAATTTAAAAAAAATATATATTAAGGATATTGGTAAAAAGGTAGTAACTAAGACTTGTAGACAGCTGGATAGTTTTTTAAGGAAGCATTAAGTATTTCCATTTTTCTCCTACCATTTTAGTTTTGGGTTTTTTTAGGCTAAGAGAAAAATCTGTGAAATAATTTGGAGGTGGTTGTACTCCAGATATTGTCTGTATGTTTGATTTCAGTTTTTATAGTATCTGAGCAACTTACCTTTCTCTTCTGTTTATGAATGTCATGTTTCAAGTGAAGGGCATATGGTGAGCAGCTACAGCAGTGTAATTTTGCATAATGAATTTTCCATTTTTAAGACTGGCATTCTAACAGTCTTGCATGTTAGAGGATTGGGGTTTTTTTAATTCATATCTTTGTTCATTTGGTAAATGTTAATTGAATTGAATGGGGAAGCTTATAAATTCAGCACAGAACTAGAATGCTGTGTGTAGGAAAAGTCTCAAAGAAGCCATTGATCACCCACATATCATTGGGGGTATTTTTTTATCCCTGTTTTGTTAACCCTGTAGCTGCACATAGTGCTTATTAAGAACATAAACCTGGTCAAACTGAAATAGATAAAATTTCCATCTAATCCATAATCCCATATCTGACTGTGGACAAAAAGGGATGGGTAGAGAAAAATGTATAGTCCCCAGCTGCAGTCACTGATGTCTCAAAAACTTTTTGTGCCTGAGGTTGTTTCTGTGGATTTAGTAGACTTCAAATGATTTCTCTTCTATGGATCTTCCTTATCTCCCCCTGAGTCTGGGGAATAATATTTGCAGCATCCTTATCACAGGGTGTTCTACAGCCTAATCATGTGTTGTCTCAAGAACCATATGCTTTTGTCCGTTTTTTTGACACACTACACCATAAAATCCTTTAAAAGCAAGTCCTACCAAGTTTTTTATTATTTGAGATGGTTTTGGAGGGTGGAAACCAGAAAAAACTTCCTGATTTTTAATTACAGGTGGGTTTGTTTTGATACACAGAGGAGACATTCTGTTAATTTAACATTAAAAGCTCTCAGTTTTGTCAGTATCACATAAATACATTTTTATTTTTAGTTCTTGGCTCCAAAAGAACCGAAAAATGAAACTCTGCCTCCTACAGATGAAGGTGGTGATGTTGATGATCTGGTGAGTACCATGAAGATATGGTGTGGCTTTAGAATTAAGCTCTAAGTGTAAGGTGCAATGAGAGAGCCAAATGCCTCTTAAAGCAGTAGATATTAGAGTGCATGGCTTAGAAAACACCTAAGCAATTAAATCAGAAGAGCCATGTGAAATTACTTGCTGTTGTAAAACTTAACCAGGTATGTAATTTCATGATGGCAAATACTATGTGGTGTAGTAACATAGGTGTTTATAGGGGTGAAATGTGTCCTCTGTGTTTGAAAAGAGCCAGTGAGCCACTCATTTAATAGTGGACTGGTATAATTTACTATTATAGCATTTTTAAAAGTTTGTAGTTCTTGAACAGCTAGTTATGTGGGTTGAAAACTGAAAAACATTTTTAAAAAGATGTTTTAATCTTTTGAATTAAACTTCTTTATACAGGCTTCCTGAAATTCAAGGATACCAGATTTTTAATAAATATTTTAGCCATCTTTTACAGGCTGACTCATTACAAATCTGTCTCCAAGGCTTAAGCTGATGGTGTAGATGGTTTTAAAGAAGCTTCAATAACAGACAGATTTCTACATTTGGACTGTACTTTTAAAAATCTATAAATTCCACATATGATTACGTGAAGATGAGATTTTTAGGTTTGTTTTTGTACTTTACAGAAGATTAGTACTGAATTCTGTGCAATCCATTTATGTTACATGGTAAGGATTTCCAAATTTGCTTGGTTTTCTCAGCACTAAACACATGCAAGAAATAACTTCAATATTTCTTCTTTCAAATCTGTTTCTTTTTGCAGCTGGACATGATGTGATATATGGTGACTGTACAAGCAAGGTTTTGGAAGAAATGTCTCTGTGAGGTGGGGCACAAAAAAGATGCTAATGAGAAGACAGTACATCCATCTTTATTTTCTCAAATGAGAACAGAAATCCCCGAAACGTTTCCAGCTGGCATAAATGTCATCTGACTTTCAAAACTAGAACAGAAGACTGAAATTGTCTGAAGTACTTGGAAAGTAATGATACCTTTAAGGCATTTTTTTTTTTCTTTAGAACACTGAATTTAGCTTGTCCTAAACACTACTAAATTGAATGAGAATCTGCTCTGGTGCCTGAAATTCTTGTTACATTGCCTGGGAAGGAAGACAGCAAGGTTACAAGGTAATATGGAATATTTAGTGAAGGTAACCCTATAGGTTCATTGTTACAGAAGGGAAGAAGTCTATTTTCATGCTTTAAAAAAACCAACCAACCAACTCAAAACAAACGAAAAACAAGATAGAGCAAAAAAACTTAAAGCCAACAAAGCACCATGAAAACCACCACAGAAACTTGTGGGAAAAAATTCTAGGCCAGGGACTCACAAGTTAATAATTTGAAATACACAACAAAATCTAAAGCACACAGCAGAGCTAGGTGTGCTGATTTTGCCACACTGCCCCCAGATCAGTAATTATATGGTCATCTCTGCACTACAGGTTCTCTGTCCTGTCAGCTCAGCAGCAGCCCAAGCTCTCTGTCCCTTTCTTTTCCACATTTTCCTGTTTAATCTGCTGGGATTTTTTGATTTTTTAGACTTCTAGCTAGTACGGTTACTGTCGATGCTCCTGGTGTTAAAAGGAAGAATCAGTTCTATGTCCATTTCATACACTGCTGAGAACTGCTAATGCAGAGCAGAAGAATCCTTCAAAGCTGTACACTGACAGCTGTGATAGATAAGTGATAATAGTTAATACTGGTAACCAGAATTGAGTAATGTCTACACAGAGCAATCCAAATTAGTCAAATACTGCTTAGAAAGAGACATTCAAGTCTGATTACAGAGCTAAAGAGACAGTAATGACACCTTCACACGTGCTTGTCTGTTACAACCAGATTAATTCCTTTAAAAGCTGTTCTTTCATTATTATAAATGTATAAATATACTGTGCAAAATGGTATTAAGATCACAAAAAAAGGAAAAATCATGATCTGTAGTTGCAAAATGTTGTGAAATATTTACACTTTATACTGGCCAACAGCTCCTGTGTGGGAAATAGCAATTGCTTTTTGCTCCTACTTCTTTAGACAGCAACCTACTCTTTTCTCTCTTGCATCTTACCCTGACTGAGTTGAAAGCATTTCTCAAATGCAGATGGCAGGGAGCAAGTGATTTTTGCAGACCTTTATATTTTTTGTATCACCAAGAGATATTTTTCTTAACTGTAAATAAGAATTATTTGATGAGTGTTTTGAATGTCTTCTAAGATCAATATATGGAGTATACTCGCTGGGGGGTTCTTTTGCACTTTTTTTGGTTTTTTATGGCTTTTTGTGGAGTTTTTGTTTGGTTGGGGTTTTTTTTTGTTGTTGTTTCATTTAATAAAAATATTTTAAAGGTCGGATTTTGTCTTCAGAGCCATGTTTGCTAAAATCAGGTGACTACTTATGCAGTACCTAAAGGAAACAATCAAAAGCCCCTTTTCTGGGCCTATGATACAAACACTGAATATCAAAATCCCTTCGCAGAAGCAGAGTACTTATTCTAATCTTTACAAACTCTAAACTTTGCAACACCCCAGTAAAGTAGTTTTTACTATATTGCAGAGATAGTAAGAAAAGCTTGGTCAAGACCACACAGAATATAGAACCTGGTGACCAGAATATGGAGTTACTTTGTTTCTTTTGATTTAGCTGACCACATTTTTAGAGTGCATTGCTTCTGTCAAGGAATGTCCATTTAGTTCATGGAGAATTGCTGCATAGATCTTGCTACCTGTACAGCACAGTATGTACATGTAGGCTCAGTGTGGTGATTGAGTTGCTAGTACTGAGAAGACGATTGAGAATTTATGACTCAAAACCAAAGTGAAATCTTGGAAGGCAAGAAAAGCATCTTTCATTCTGCCCAACCTTACAAGTACAGTCTTTAGAAGCTTCAGATCTTAGTGAGGATCTGTCACATCAGCAGCCTGATTTTACATTTGTTCTTTGGCAAAGGGGCCAGCTTTCAGGTTCTCACTCAATGACTGGAGGAGATCTTACCTTTAGTTCAAGCTCACATTTTCAGTTACAAAGTCTGACTTACTTTAGTATGTCTGACTCATTATTTACATTGAGAATTCTCATTTTCAATTGCCACGCTAACCAGTCCCCAGAAGCACAAGAGCATTTAGTTGTCCACTTCAAAAGCAGCTCTAAAGGAAACATAAAGTGCATTTGTTTTCCTGCAAGCAGCAGAACATCCCTTGTCATGTACTTTATAGGTAAAGAAATTATCAGAGTGTCTATGAAACACTCTGGCACTTTGTTACATGTTACTGGTTTCTCTTTCCCCCTTGAAATAATGCCTCTCTGGAAAGCTCTTTGAATGCTAATGGTATGGGGCAGTAACCTTAGTGAGCCTTGTTTGCCATGAGATCTAAGCTTATGATTGTTGTCTGTGTCTTTCTGTTCCTCTGCTGCTCATTGGGCAGAATCAGCTTTGATGGAGGGGCAGTGATTTCAGCATTAGGTTTTAAAAGTTTTTTGTGGAAGTTGATGCTGGGAAGAGGTGAAAGGTAAAGGAATGATGAGTTCAGCTTCAGGAGATTTTTTTCCCCTCTTGGTCTGGGCCTGCAGCTTAGAGTTCTGGCAAACAGCCTAAACATTGTGTCATATCAGCCTAGGCTGCAGGTCCTTTCCATTCTTCCCTTCCTTAATTAGAAGAGGTTGTGGACAAAAATAATATTTTGCATTGTGGACTGTGGAAGGTGGAGAATATCCAAAGGTATTATACCAGAAAGTGTAAGTAATATGTGAGAGAGCTGTGATTTTTAGCCTCTCTTACCTTTCCCAAGTGATCTGTAGCATGGAGCTGAGAGTACTCCACAAAAAAGGAGAAAATACTGGGTTTGGGAGTCATAGAGGAAGAGTAAGACTTCTGGTTATTGTGAATCTGTAAGTATCTAGGCTGTATCAATTCTGCACAAAGCTTTTTGCTCTGTCACTGGGTACTGGGGTCTGCTAGCTGTTATGCTGTTCTCAAGTTTGGTCTCTTTCGTTTTTGTATTCAGAAACCAAATTTGTCCTCTTGGACAGTTGCCAATATGCCAATAAAAAATAACTTCTTGAATGTTACATAGTTGAAGACTTGTGATTTGTGTGATACTAATCAGGTTGAAATGAATGTCAGGTTAACAGTATGATGTCAACATGTTTGGAGAATTCTGAAAGCAGGGCTTCATCTCTGTCCGTACAATGTGGCACAAAAGTATTACACATACCATCAAGACAGTTCTAATGTGAAGAGACCTGTTCTGCTGCTCTGTGGTCTCTTAGTTGCCAGGGTGGGTTTACATCTTGCTAAGTTTCCTGGTGTTTGGGTTTTGACAGAGTTGTCTGTTTGATGTTGGAGCAGGGTCTTTGGAATTAGAAGGTGAGGAAGGAAAATCAGTTATCTCAGTTGTGAATTCTACAGACACGGGCCATTTTATATTTTCACATGATAAAATGCAAGGGAGGAATTCCCTTTTAATCTCAGTAGGGTTGGGGATAATCTGGAAAGATGAGTTTTGACTTCCACATTGCCAAGCTTGCTTGGTTTGTGACAGGGGAAAACTCATTTCCACTAAAATTTCCACTTTGCTTCCTTTCCCCTTCCACCTTCATCTTAATTCTTTTCTTGGTACCATTACAGTAGTGCAGTGCAATGCTGGGAGCATTTATGAATGTGAGATGCTTGAAACCTCCAAGTTTTCTGGTGTCTCTTGAGATGTGGGTTACAAAGATTTTTTTAAAAAACTCAAAACGTTCCCAGTACTAGCAAGGGACTGGAGGCCCAGTCAGGCTTTTGTTTCTAAATTTTTTGAAGAACTACCACATAGAAAAAACAGTTCTTTCAGCAAGCCCTCACCATTTAAATGTGCTGGTAAAGGAGGCAGCATTGACTTCTGCAAAGAGGTGACTTGCCTTTCTGGGGAGTGGAGTTTGTGTATAGCATTTCTCTGCACTGTTTTGAAGGCAGCTCTGTACCAGTTTGGACTCTTCTTTTCTTGTGATTACTGAACCTGAAAATTTTAGAGGAATAGATTACCACATGTTAAAGAAAGGAAACCAGAATAGGTGAAGTTTTCTTTTGTAATGCTGTCATAATCTGATATGAAGGACTAAAATAGATATATTAAAAAAGTCAATGCTGTGATTTTTAGCCTCTCTTACCTTTCCCAAAGGATCAAAAACCACATTGAACTCTGCATAAAAAAAATGCATAGAGGCAGAAATACTCTTTACAAGAAAATTACTTGGAAAACATTGGAACAAAGCTTTGATCATATTTTTCCATGTAGCAGGTTTTGGTAAGCAGAAAGATTTGTGTACCACTCTACCTTCCCTCTTTTACTGTTTTGGAATAGTTCTTGTATTTATGAAAATAGAAGAACCAAACAGGAACTAGAAAACTTCTCAATTTTATTTTTACCAGGCATAACATTATTGCATCTGTGAGATGAGTGCCTTTAAATAGACTCTTTGCTCATCTGACTACACATACTGTACTTTAGTGACTTAAGCCAGATAGAAATTAATCTGCTTCTTCCCAATAAACTTTGTGAAGACAGCATGACTAAGACATAGGAAAATTAATTCTGTTCCTTGTGATGCCTCCCCAGTACAAGTCTCAGCAGCTGACCATCAAAAGCACCTCTTTTGCCAGCAACCTGAAATACTTACAGTACTTCTTGCTGTTACCAAATAAATTATTCCCACTCATATTTGGTTACATATATATTTTCTGTTGTATTAATTCTTAGGAGCCCTCCATATGCACCAAGTTAGCTGTATGGACTGCTATGAAAGTTTGGGGAATCTATAATGGAATTAGTAGGTTGACCATGGAAATACATTCACTGTTGCTTTAAATATATCAAACCAAAGGATTGTTTTTCTTCATGGTCTCACTGAGTTCCACCTCTGTCTCATCCTTTCTTCCTATTTTAGTGTGCAATAATAGGCAGTAATAACTGTCATTTTCTTTTCCTCCAGAAGGGAGTGAATCTTACAGCTTTCAAGATATTATCAGAAAACAGAAATACCTCCAATGTAGGGTATAACTAGAAACGTTTTCTGTCTGCTGTCTGAGACAATGCATAAAGAGAGCACAAGCCCCTGAGGAGACCAACTGTGGTGCAGATATTTTTGCCTGAAGCATGTGGATCAGACATAATGCTAGGAAAAGAAAGGTAAAATAGCTGTTAGTACCTGATTTTTGGAGTTTTATATCACTGGGATGTATGAGAATGCCTTTTCCAGCCTGCTAATGCAAGTAGACAAATGACAAATGTTCTCTCCCTCTGGAGTGAGTACATCCACAATGTGAAGAAATAGCCCCTATGCTGTCTTTTCACAAGAGGTACAGGAGCTGTGTCAGAGTGCTTAGGGACCCTTTACTTACTGAGGAAGGAGGGAGTTGGGTGGAGATTTTTTTTTTTTTTTTGCTTTGATCCCAAGCAGGCCTGCATTGAAGGCCCTGATCTGAATGGGTGAGAGCCAAAAGCATTTTCGTTAACAATGCCTTAATACTGTGCCTGTGAGTCCTGTGTGAACTTGATCTCCTACTCCACAGTTGTCCTGAATGTTGAGAAGGTGTCATTTCTCTGCCTGCAAAGGATAAAAAATGGCTCAGCAAAGGTGAGTTGAGAAATCATATGATCTTTGTCTAGCGATTGTGATGTAGATTCCTCCCCATTACTCCTTGGGAACTTTCAGTAGTTAACACCTGTAGGATCTCTACATTTCAGTTTAACACC
Source organism: Cettia cetti (assembly GCA_013401135.1). Lineage (NCBI taxonomy): Eukaryota > Metazoa > Chordata > Aves > Passeriformes > Sylviidae > Cettia > Cettia cetti. Next base: position 103,114 of record VZUI01046935.1, read on the forward strand.
AAGGTTTAGAAGGCTGAATGCTCTCCAAGAAGAGCATAGCATAAGTGATAGCAATCCACCTTTCACAGAACTGTGCTGGGTTCTGTATATTCATTTGTACATCATCTGAATCCCACCTTAAACTAACGTCTGATCTTCTAATAGCTCAACTTGCTGATTCACGTCATTTTCTTGGGCAGGCTGGGGGGAGTTGATCAAAGATAACATCAGCCACCAAGCATATCCTTTTTTTCCCTGAGTAAGAGGAATCAAGATTTTGGGAAGGAAAGGGGATTTGGTGATCAGAAATTACCTATGTTTAATGAACTTCCTTTTGTTTTATGTGCTACCACTTAAAGTACCAGGACTGTCAGTGTGTTTTGTAGCTATTGAGCCATTGCTTAAGAGCAACAGTAACAATATCCTTGGACAAGGCACCTACTGCAGAAATGCCTTGAAGAGGCAGAGATAGGAAGGGTTTCTGTCTTTAGTAATTTTGCTGGCTAACAAACAGGGAAAACTTGGGAGCACCTGCACTTACAGAGACTATATGCATAGCTAAGCTGGATGGGCTTGCTGCATGTTGTTTGAAAGGGCTCTGGCTTTGTCACAAGGGGTGGCTCAAAACTCTGTGACATCTGGTGGTCAGGCTTCTTGGAACATGAAAGAGATACTTTAGAAGAGGTGAGTTCTATAACAAGTGAATCCTCAGTGATTCTATCTAAATCGACATGTACATTAAACAGTCAGAGAAACAGGCAGTGTCCTCCATAGCTGCATTAAAATTTTCTCATTGTTTTATTTTTTAGGAATGTAAGAGAACTAATATGATTCACTAGTTGAGGACAGCAACAGTAGTGTTTTATTCCTAGTTCTGTTGAAGGCTCATTAGGCACTGAACCCACAACCTTGGTATTGTTAGCATCATGCTCTGACCAAAAATCTCTGTTGATTATTCTCCCTCTGCAACTGGGGAAAGCTGTTTACTTATGATGTCTCTCAGGGAAGGCAGATGAAAGACTTTTGATGGACTTTGGTTTGATGAAACTTCATATACAGAGGGTATGTTAGTGCAAAAGTTTTATGACAAAAGATTTGGGGGGATGGGAATAAATGAAGGGAAAAAAGCGAGTTATTGTGATGTTCCCTGGGCATGAAGAGAACATGATCATTAGTCTTGAGGAGAAATGGAACAGTGGGAGTTCCATTAAGTGTCCCACAGGCACCAGGAATATACAAAAGGCAGACATTAAACAGACAAAGACTGAGGTATTCTGGAGAAATGGAGAAGCAGTTATTCCTCTTAATGACTTTGAAAGGCAAGGAGAGGAAACAGATGAGGTTTCAAAGCTTATTATTGGAAAGAACAGCCTTTCCATATCTCTTTTCACATTCCAGAAAGAATGATCTGTTTTACATAATGAGCATTTACTAACAGTTCTCCCAGACACACACACACTGACCTATTTAAAAATGCAAATGGCCCTGAAGTTCCCTTCGGGCAGCAGTGACAAAATCAATGTAGAAGGAATAGGGTTAGTCCAGCAAGACAATATGTAATTGGCTTGTAGCTTGTCTGCAAGAGATTTCTCTGCAGTCCTCAAGAAATGGGAGCAATATAGGCTTTAGCATTCGAATGACTCACAGCTCAAGGTTTACACATGAGATTGTGTATAATCCCTGTTAACCTAAAGCTGATGATGATTCAGAAGTAAGAACTGTGATGAGACAGAGGACATATGAAAAAGAACAAACATTGTGAGACAAAAACATGCAGGTATGACCTTTTGCTACCTACAGGTCACTGTAAGTTAAAATACAAGAATGACACATACCCAAGGGGACCACTGGAAATCAAGGCAACCACATTATGGATATATGTTACAGATTGAGTGTGTGCTGGAAGGCAGGACCAGCTTCACCTTCTAGACAGCTGTGTACTCCTCAAGGGAAGATTATTCTGCAGAATCTAGTTCTTCACAGAACAGCTGTGGGCAGTTTCAGAGATTTGGGATACAGAGAATTGAAATGCCAAGTCGCAGCTACATAGAGAAAACATGTTAGGTATCCAAAGCAAAATTGTTTCCTTCTCTGAAATTTAACTGCTGAAGTTTTTGTGCAGGGATTTCCTTGTGATGGAATCTGGTCTTTAGGTTGCCCATATCTGGTCTTGAAAAATTACTCTAGGCCAGACAGCAAATGATTTGTTACTGGTACAAAAAACTCACCCTATGGGATGAGCGAAACTGAAGAAAACACGGTTCTATCATTCACTCAGTAGCTGCAGAATGGCAGGACTTGCTGGGATGTAATTCTATATTTTGTTAGGCTTTAAGTCATAGAATAGTTTGGTTGGAAGGGGCCTTGAAAAGTCATCTAGTCCAGCCCCTCTACAATGTTTCTTTAAAGAAAGAGTCAACCCCACTTTCTAATTCCTAGAAGAGCAAATGTATCTGGAGATAATGTACCCTTGCCTATAGTCTTTGTCGTACAAAGATTTCCTTAAGTCTCTGAGGATTTCCTGTGTGCTCTCAGACACAGCACAAAAGCAGCCAATGGAGCAGAAGTTGATCTCTTTATTGCACTACAGTTTTCCTCTGGCTTGTGTTGACTGCACAGATGATACTGGGGCAAAATCCCCAGGTACACCTAGAACTGGCAGCCTGGTTGATCAGGTTCTGAATGCTCTGGTGGCAGGGTGCAGGGAAGCTTGCACAACTGCTGTGAATGCTCTTCCTCTACACTCTTTTGGGGAATTTGTTTGGTACCTAACAAGCCAGGCATGCCTGTGGAATTGTTCCCTGCATGAATTAAAGGTATCAAGGGAATTGAGAAAGGAAGAGAAGGGAGATGCAACTTGAAAAGCATATACAATTTGAAGTCATATATTAGCTGAAAAAACAGTTCTGCTAGGTTGCAGCTCCAGCCATGTGATTCCCCTTCCAGCCTGTTTTGCAGCTGTGCTTCATTCCCAGCTCTTACCTTCAGCTAAAATCAGCAATGTGTGCTGCACTTCCAGGTTTGGGAGTAAAAACCATTAATTGCAGGAAGTTGTGATCTGATTCTGACTCTTGGGGCTGGAATGATACCCCTCAAATCCTTCTGTCTTAATGGCTTTTCAAAAGTCACCTCTCCAGAAAGGTACCAATGAGGCTCCAAGGCACCATTCTTTGGGGACATAACTATTTTTCCAATGCTGCATGATAGACCTCTTGCCAAGGAGTTGTGCTAGGCTGCTCCATTATAGTTTTTCATCTTGTTCCTGCTTTACAACTAATCTCTGCTCTCTGAGGCCAGTGTCAACCTGGTGATCTATAATTATCTCTCCCTGAGTTTTCTTGTGATCACTAGTTCCTGAAAATCCTTTTGGATGACAAGATGAGAAAATCTCATATTATGGTGCTGCTATATGAGCAATTATGGTGTTAAGCATATGTATTTAATTCATGTCCAGAAACATCTATGAGTAATGAATGAAGGATTCAGGTTTCTCTGCTGCTGAATTTCTAGCATGTACAGGTGGTAGGGTTTTTTTGGTTTTTTTTTCTGTGAGAATCTGCTAAAAACATTTCAGGACTTTGTGTGTTTATTAATAACTTAGTGGCACAGAGAGTGCTCTAACAGCCTACTTTTATCCTGAGGTTTTCAAAAGAACATTAGGTGTTGCTCCTGTTTTTCAGCTGAGTGGTTTGTAATGTAGAGAGGCAATATGCACACAGATCGGTCAGTATTGGTAGAAATGCAGATGTAGGCAGAGCAAGATTGTTCCTGTGGAGGATTTTGAAGATACCCATTTTGGGCTGGGGCACAGTCAGTGGCAAAGGCTGTGCTCTGCCTGCATATTCTGTGTACATGTTACAGTGTCCCAAGGCTGCATTGATTTCCTTGCAAAATTAACAAAGAAACTGTTCTTTACCCACAGGCCTTGAGGGTAGGTGTCCTCAGATGATTTCTGCAAAAATAGGTTAGATCTGAAAAAGATCCAGTGGAGGCAGGCTGGTTGTGCTGCTCCCTTACCCCCTTATTGTCTGTTCTACTCAAGAGGCTAAAGCATTTTCTAGCAATAACAGAGTTTCAAATTGAAATCCTTCCTCTACCCGATTCCTCTTGGCTGTTAATCTCTAGTCTGTGTCTTTATCACTGAAGTTGTGCTCTTGTATAAGGGTGTATTCACAGCGTGACCAGCTGGAAGCTGCATCTTTGAGGTGACTCTGAAGTACCAACCTAGAGCTGCATTTTCTGGGACACTCTGTCTCCTTTGCAGGCCTCAACCCCTCTGGGCCACCAGCTGTTTAGAAAAGAGACCCTTTGCTCTGAGGACAGTGTCTGTTTGACTACACTATAAATAAACAAACGCTGTGTTTTGCACTTCTGGAGAGATATGCAGTAGGAAGGTGGAGGGAGGTGGACTGAAATGAACAGGACATCATTTTACAGTAAGGAAGAGCTCGGCTCTGGTCTGGATTCTGCCACAGATATTCTGCACCTTACATTCAGTGTACTCCTCATTTCCTCCCTGTACCTGATTGTAGAGTGCCCATTTATCTGTGCAGTGGATAGATCCTCCATCTGAATCATGGTGGAAGTGCTGTGTTTACTTGGTGGCAGTTCCTCTTCCAGCTGCTCTTTGGAGCTGAACTCTGCTCTCTGGGTTACAGTGAGTCATTTTGCTTGATGGCAATTTTGACCATACAGTTTGTATGACAAAGGAGTTATTTTTATAGCCCAAATAAGATCAAGCATGGATGATCTTTTAATGAAGTGATCCTTGTGCCCGATTGTATTAACATCACAGGGAGACAAATGAACCTGAGCTGCAAAGAGCCTCCCTGCAGCTATAATTAGATGAATAAAGAGGTTCATATTGATCTATACATTGGCATGAAGAAGGAAAGAGCATCATCCATATATGCTTTCAAGACCAAAAGCTGGTCCAGGCTCCAGAGATGTCAACTTAATATTGTGATCCTAAAGCAAAAATTTCAACCTGCTTGTATGATACTGCTCTACCTACTCTGCAAAAGAGATGGCCTGGAGCAGTCTGTGCTCCTGGAGCTTTTGGGGTCACTGGTGCCTGGGAGGAGCTGTGTTTTGTGCAGTGCAACAGAGAGCAGCTGCACTTGGTTGATCTAGCATTGAGCCAGGTGGTGGTCTGGTATCCTAAGAAAACCCATTGTAGGATTTTCCTTTTTTATTGGCACAAAGTTAACTTGTGAACTACTCAGTGCCCAGTAGTTCCTGAACACTAATCAGCACCTTCTGGCCAATTCCCCCAATTTATATATTGAGCATGAGGTTCTGTGGTGTGGAATATCCCTTTTGTCAGTTAGGGTCAGCTGTTCTGGCCATGCTTTCTCCTGGCTTCTTGTGCACCTGTTCTCTGGCAGAGCATCAGAAACTAAAAAGTCCTTGATTTAGGGTAAGTGCTACTTAGCAACACCTAAGACATCAGTGAGTTATAAACATCATTCTTACAGTGCATTCAAAACACAGCCATGTACCAGCTACTAAGAAGGAAGTTAACTCTCTCCCAGACAAAAGCAGGACACTGCTGTAGCCCAGTATGTAGGTGTCTCCTGTCTCATGCAGCTGCCTGAGATACTCACTATAAAGGGAACATAATACCTTTCAACTAGGCCTTTACTCCCTTTATTGCTTTTTAAAATGTCTAAAAAACCATTTTCAAAGTTATCAAAGGAATCCAGTATTCTGTTTGTGCTTAATTCCACTTGAGCTTGCAGAGCTCCAGATGTAAGTGCTTCAATGCAGGGGGTTGTTCATGCACTCTTTGCTGTCTGCTGCAGTGTGGCTGATGGAGAAGACCCTGCAGGAATGTGCCATTGGAGTTGGTGTTGCTCTCTGCTTGGCAAAACAAACCATATAAAAGCATTTCAAAGATCTTACATGCTAGCAAACATATTTTATGTTCTGGTGGCTAATTGGTGATACTTGTGATTAGGGCTTATGGGATTTACTTGTAATTTTGCTGAGTTCTACCCTCAGGGGAGATGATTTAGGTCAATTCTCTGAACAGAGCTTTGAACAGGACTTTAACATCAGTTTTAAGTGCTGCTCATCACATAAAGTAATTTTTCAGTGCTGGTACACACTTTGCCTTGCTCAGTTTTTTGCTAGAGGACAATGCACTTTCAGTGCACTTTTGTTTGAGAACAACTTACTGGACAGTTCTTGAACCCTTTGGTAGATTCAACATAACTTTGACAGTTTCTTGGACAGCCATCCTTCCCCTTTCTGTGCCTCAGGAGTACCTGCCTCAGAGGTCTGTTGTGAAGAAACTGTGAAAATGCAGTGTTAAGTACATGAGATAGAAAGGGATGAGAAAAGTGTAATAATTTTGTTAGAGAAGAAGATATTGAAAGCTGTAGTGTATATATAAGGGTGGGGAAAAATCAGGTCAAGTTAGAGGTGAGCTTGAATCAAAAATTATCTTTAATTCCTTCAAACTTAAGTGGTGTTTTCGGGTCTTGAATTGAGTTCTTATCAGCTGAACCAGACCAAACTGCTCAACTCCAGCCGTATGTGAATGGTCTGAGACATCATTTGTAATTGCAAATGATCTCAGATCAAGATAAAAATGATAGAAGTGATGTCTTGCTTTTTTTTTTCTTCTGGTTTGCATACCAATACAGTTTCATTGACTTCATCAGAGAGATGCTTATTTTGTGTATTCTTGTGAATAAAATACGTCCCTTCGCATATCCAGGTGGGTCTATGACAAAAATAAGACAGCTACACTGCAGTAACTGGTTAGTCCAGAACTATACTACATCAGAGAAGAGTTGGTTTTGTTTTCCCCTCTTCCTCCTCACACAGCTTCTAAATGAGACATTTTCCTGACACTGAGAACTGAGAATGCAATTAGCAAGTGTCTATTGTGCCAGTCTAATTAGTGCTTCTCTTGACTGTCCATGACAACAATACTATGTAACTGGAGGTATTAACTGATTTATAAAACAGGAGTTAGAAAGTGATTTTTATTTTTTTTATTACTCTTCTACTACACGCTTGCTGGTAAAAGAACAGGACAGAAGTGTAGCAGAGAATCACTAATTCAATATGACACTTGTTTTGCACTGTGGCAGGTTACACCAAGTTCTTCTGTAGCACCTGGTCTATACAGTGGGTAAAAATAACATTGGGGCTTACCTCAAACCAGCAGTGGTAAGAAAGAAATTTGAAGCTAATGTTATACCCACATCCCCATCTTACCTTGTAATGGCCAAATACTGCAGGGAGCCTGGAATGATGGTTCTCTTTGCAGTGTGCAGTAAGGTTTTAATGTTGTTATGAAAAGTGTTTCTTCTAACATGATTTTTTGGAGGGAGCTAAGACTTTAACACTAAAAGTCAATGTGAAGTGGGCTTAAACCTAAAACTGGGACAAGGAGAAAAAAAAAAATCACTGTCTTTGGAGCATGGTTTCTCATATTTTCCTGAATGTGCAGTCTTTTGGGGCTGGACAACAAGGGAAGGGCTCTTGGAGGATTTGATGAGTTAAATATGTAATACTTGGAAGGGTTAGAAAGCAAAAAGATGTGAAAAACCCAAATCCCCCCATTATTGTTCTCTGGTTTTTGGAGCGGTCTTTAGTTGAGCTGCAGGTGGAGTCAGAAAATCTGACCCAAATCTTAGGTTGAGTAATGGATTCAGTCCACGGTGGATGCACATGTCTGTACCTATCTGTCATGTCAGCTGATCTGCAGAGACATGCCACATTATCTGCTTCCTGGAGATGGCTTAAAATGCACCCGTGGAAGATTAACCTCCTCCTGCCCTTTGGGCTCAGGGGAGCACTGCGTTCTGAGGAGATACTTGCATAGCTCTGACCTAGCTGAGATGCCCAGGGCACTTCTGCATGCTTCTGTTCTGCGTGATACGGACATACCTTGAGGCAGCTGGGGCTCACCTGAGCAATAACAGCTCCTTGTGTGTTTCAGTTACTCTTCAAAAATTTAAATCCCTAAACATCTGGTCTGTTCTATTTATCTTCTGTTCTTTTCCTTAGAAATACAGGTATGTACGTGGCATCTGTCTCTCACCCTCCTTTGCTTAGATGCAGATAAAGAGTTATTACTACTTGCAAATGGCCACGGCATTTGTTGGAAAGTGCCTTCCCCATTTCAGATATGTTTCTTTCCTTGATTGTTTTCCTCTTTTTCTGTAACTAGAAAAGGGGCCTCTTGTTACTTTACTTCTATGTTACAGGTTCCTTCCTATACTGCATCCTTTTGAAACACTGTAAGAACAAGCTACTGTAATTTAAAACAAGAACCCTGTGAGTAAACTGGCTTTGTTCTCTGCTAACCGGATTGTGTCTCGCCCCTTGATACATGGTTCCTTTTCAATTACTGAACTAAAGACCCAGCAATAAGCAGGAGCCATGCCTGGATATAATCACCCTCTCTCTAATGGGGGTGTGGCGAGTCCCTGGAACAGGATGCCTGTTGTGGATGCCCCATCCCTGTGTTCAAAGCCAGGTTGGATGGGGCTTGGAAGGCAGGGAGGTTGAAACGAGATGATCTTTAAGGTCCCTTCCAACTTAAACTGTCCTATATGATAAAGCAGTGGTCTCTATATTTTACCAGCATGTCTAAACTTGCTGTTTCTTGTCCCATTCCAGGCTGGGAAGCTATGGGAGATTGCAGCTGCATCAGGTTGAGCTGAGCTGGTGCTGCAGAGAACTCTCCCCTTGTCCTTAGGAGCAAGGCAGTGTTTAATGAGAGCAGCTGTCATGATCCAGTGCACTCATGCATTGCCTCCAACTGACTGGCAGGCAGTGGGATTGTTGCATTATGGCCATATTAACTAATCACTGCTGATAATTGTTATTAAGCATTGTCTTGGATCTGTACTATGAAGAAGCTTTAGTTCCTCAATTGTTACTATTCTCAGTGAAATTCAAGAATTGCTTAACAATACATAAGTAGGATAAAAATGGAAGGAAAGGCTTTTTCTTTCCATCTCTCTGAAAAAGCAGTACCTTTTGCAAGATCTTCAAGCCACATGTGTGAGCTGCACTGGCTTTGAAGATGATCTGGTTCCCTCTAGCTCTGTTTGTTACACAAATGGTCTTTTGTGGTGTTCCCTCAAAATCCCATTGTGTTGCAATTGTGCTTAGTTTGTGAAACTTCTATGCAGGCAGAAGGCAAAAAGTGAAAAACACTAATTCCTCCCCTCTGGCTGTGGGCATTTTCTCTGCAGTAGAGTGATAACATTTTTGGGGTTTAAATGGTTGTGCACTGGGGCTTTCCTCTTCCCTTCTTTGGAAAGTGGTCCTGGAGTCTAGGACTTCTCACAGTAGAAAGTGCCTTGATCACCTTCACCCTATTGGACTCAATGATCCTTGTGGGTCTCCTCCATCTCAGGATATTCTATAGTTCTGTCATGCCCTGTCTTTGCTCTGATGGAATCAGGACACATGGTTTGTGTCTGGTTTGTCAGAGTCTTTCCTTGACCTGCCACAGGTACTCAGTTTACTACCACTTTCTGAGCAACTGCTGCTGATTTTTGTCATTGTTTGATTGATGAATACAGGAAGAATTGGAAGAGTTTGGCTTCCCATTGCATTTCCAAAATTCCTCTTTGTCAGGACTGGTTACAACTAGTCCAAGGAGTACAAATGCTCAAGAGCAAAAATGTAACCCATATTACAGCTTGGAGAATCTGGATAGAGGACAAAAAGGGCCAAAGCCCTAATTTCCTCAGTAGTTCATGTCCTTTACTGAGACTGCCCCTTCTGATGTTGAGAGGAAAGAAAAAGACAATTAAACAAGAAGGTAAAATTACTACGCCCTAGCTCCCAGTGACACTGAAAGATTAATGCATCATGTTGGGGATGCTTCAAACTCTATGATATGCTCTGCTGCCTCTGTTCTGGGGCTGTTCAAAGTGGACTCTTCTGCCAGTTCAGTTACTGATGCTGCTAGATTTATTGAGGACTTTGGCAATTAATTGCTTTCAGACCTGAGAAGGGCCTCATTGTTGTCCATCAGAGTTTTAATTAATCAAAGTGGCAGATGGGTAGTATCAGCCTCAAATGCTGGTGTAATTAACTCATTCATTATCATGTTCTCTTGCTCTGTGAGGGTTTATAAAGGACATCTTTAATCTAGCTGTCATGATGCTGTCCCCACAGTAGGAGTTAAATGATTTTCATCAGTCTTTACCATAATTGCCCTCTGTCCAGGATACCATTAGGGAAAATGCTGATTTTTGCCAATAAATATGGAGACCCACCCCTTAGCTTCAGACAGGTGAGTAGAGTTTGACCTGCAAAGATGAGCAGGGCTGGTGAAATCAGAAATCCCTTTGAAAGTCCTTTTACATCTTTTATTTATACACCTTTTCAGGCCATCAAAACTGGATGTGCAAATTGCCTCAGGATGGTTTTGTTTGCAGCTGGCCAAGTCCTTGCTGGGATATAGTGCCAGTTTGGGAGGAGTTTCTTGGGTCTTTCTGAATATGTCCTACTAAGGTCATTTGAGACATGTCCTCATCACAAATGGATGCCCAGGAAACACTCCCAGGCTCATCTTGGCAAGTTGTTAACACAGCTTTTGACATGCTTTTGGCCCAAGCTGTCAGCATGAGGGTACCCAGCAAAATTCAGGAGTTGACACAGGTCAGGAGCAATAGACAGTTTGAATGTGGCCACCCTTGGCTTTTTTGTTCAGAGGAGTAAGAGTTTGGACTTGGCTGAGTCTGTACCAATTGACATTGGCACCAGAAAAAGGTCTTGAGCACACTGGAGTAAGTGTTGCTATAGATATACTTATCATGCATGAGATGAAGAGTTTGAAGTAGAACCAGAAGCAAAAGAACAAAGAACTTAAAATCTGTGTATCTGAAATATAACCAGTTCTCCTTCTAAATCATCATGTCATGCCTGGGAGGATTTCTGACGGTCTTGTGGCAGCAACTGCTTCAGAAGCTTTGGAGGGACCTGCACAACTGCCCATATCCAAATGGCTTCTTGCAGCCTGATAGGGCTCAAATGGTATTTCCCAGGTGGGCTGAAAGGTTGTGAAAAATCAGAGCATTTGGCCTACTGAGGAAACATTTGTCCTGTATGCTCTTCCTAAAAGTGTAGGGAAGGTCACAGCTTTATCTCAACTGTGGCCCCTTACATGAGGATAGAAGCAACCTCTCCACGGCACTGTCCATCCCAGCTGTGAAGCCAGTGCTTCTCTCCAGCTCTGAGGCATCTTAAATAATGAGATCATTCACCTATAATGTGGCATCAAGAAGGCAAAGAGTTCGTTGTGTGAAGACTTTACTGCTGCCTGCATTGTTGCTTTCAAAACATTTGTTAGGAACAAAAAAAACATTAAAATTTAGACCAAAATCCTCAGCCAAACCAATACTGTGACTTTATTAAGCACAAGGTTTGGGAAAAGAACAGCTTGGCTGTTCTTAATTAAGGTTGTCTTTCCCTGGTAGATTAATTACCCAGAATTCATTGCAGATTCCTGGCACCATGGATGTTATTGATCCAGTCAGGCTGATAGTTTGTGCTTGCAGGGATCTGTGTGTGATCCTCCTTCCATGTGAATTTGGATAGAGAGAGAAGAAGGGAGCTGGCTGGTAGTTATTAATAGAATTTGGAGCAGGTTTTTTCCCCATGCTGATTAAATCAAAATGCTAGACAGTTGCATAATCTCATGCATCTCAGTAACAGCAGCAATTACCACCACCACCACAGGGCAGAGAAAAGTGTAGAAGTGTGGAGACAGATGCCAAAGGAAACGGGAATTTTTTTTTTTCTGGAGTGGTAAAATAATGGGATTTTTTACATGTGTTCAGAAACAGAGTGCTGAGAGTGTACTATGAATGTTTCAAATGCCTCCTGGGCTGTGGTTTTAGTGTAATATGATGTGTTCAAGTCAAGCCCTTGGCAAAGAACAGAGTTGCTGGTACCCTTTGACGGGCATGTGCAGGTCAGGGCTGATCCCAACCAGTTCTTGTGAGCTCATCCCAAGGCCCACTTGGTGGGGATAGGAAGCCAGTGACACCTGCTCATGCCTTGCAGGAGAGCAGCATGTCTTGGCTTTCCAGAATGGGAGGCTGAGGCAGGCTGCAGTTCAAGTGATGGGAGAGGAGCATTGCTGTTTGGGTAGCGGAGAAAGGCAGTCCAAGGAATGTCTCCTGGGTGCAGAGCTCTCTCTTAAAACATCAGTTCTTTGTATGAGATCATGAGTGATTCTCTTTCACAGATTTGTTACTTTGGAAAATTTAATGGGGACCAGCAGCTTTGACTTGTTGAGCCTCTGATCTCCTTCAACTATGCAAATAGTATTTTAAAGCCTCAAAACACCTCCATGTGCCTCTTCTTGTTTGCTTTGGCTGTCAGACAAATGCCTTAGTTGAATATTTTCAGGCATGATTTCTAATCCCGAGGCTGTCCTTTAGCGTGAGGCTGTGCTTTCCATCAGGACATCTTGTTGGCTATGGTGGCTTTATTTTCTCCTTTTTGTCTGGTACTCAGCCTCTTTCTACATCTTCTTTTCTGTTTTCTCAGGATTTATTGCAGGCTTTAAACCAGAAAACAAACTATTCCCCAAAGCTCTGAAAGATGCTTCTGTTACAGGATGTGCTGTAATGATGAAAGTCCCTAATGGTGACAGGCATAGGACTAGCTGCCTTTCTGTTTAGAGAACAACTTTTTGCCAGACTTCATCCACAGCCTTAAAAAATTTGCTGCTTAAAAAATCCTGGGTTTCCCTTGAGTGTTTAGAAATTCTGGCCTGAATTTTCAGGAGGTGAGAGTAGTTTGAGGTGCTGAATTGCCCTAGAAAGTGGTTCTTTTACTTTTAGGAAAAGTTGAACAGCATTTTACTTGATGCTTTTTGCAAATTCAGAACCAAAGTTGAGAATAAGAGGCAGGTTTCAAGCCACAGATGTAACGATCTGTAGGCCCTAAGCACAATTAACTGCAGGGCTGAGAGGTTTGGTAGTTGCAGTCTCATACTGACTGTGGACAGTAGAAGAACTGTGGATTGTAGGAGTTGCTGTGGATTCCTCCTCCCTTTTTCAGTAAGTGAAGAAACAACTGCTTTGGGGCCCATAACTTGTATTCAGCTTGGGCAGCTTTATCTGATTAATAAAGTCAGGGGAAAGATGACTGAGATGACTGCTGGATACATGGTACATGCAAAAGAGGGGCGTGTGCTTTTTCCCCCACTTTACAGATAGGTGTCAATTTAAAATTGAGACAATGGAGGCCAGTCAAGCATCTCAAATCATACTAGACAACTGTGTGGGCAGTTTGGTGCTGAACACAATTGAGATGAATAATTCCTAGGAGGCACATATTTTTTTCTGATGATTACTAAGGAAGCTTAGAATTTGACAAGTGGCCTTTAGATGTATAAAATTGGGTGAGCTGTAGCTGTAGATGAGTACATTAAATACTTACAAAGGCAGGTAGAAATAGATGGCCTTAAGCATTGCTCAGCTCACAGAGGTGGTTTACTGGAGATTGAAGACAGAAAGAACTTCAAGGGTCACTCCACCTGCTGTGAGCAGAGATAGCTCCAGATCTGGCATCTTTGACCACCAAGAAACATTATCTGAATGGAAAAGACACGGATTGTATGTGAAAGGGGTACTCAAGTGAAACGATTTTGCCTCCCTGTTATACCAGTTATAGCTCTGACCTGAGACTTCTCCAAAGTTTGTTAAGGCTTTAGTGATGCAATAAAGTTCACAGCATTCACAAATTAGAGAAGGCTTAGGCATTAAAAAAAAAAGTATATAAAATAAGTGAGCATATGGATGTCTGTTGTTATTAATTGCATTAAATAGCCAGGGCACTGTTTACATTAAGTAATCAGTGCTTGTTGCTTCCAGCTAAACCTGAAATGAGAGTGAAAATAAGTGTTCTCTGTAAGGTGTGCAACTCTGTGACTGTGTCTTGCCTGGATGCATGGGGCTACTTTTGGCTCTTTTTGAGGATGGGAGGCCTTGCTTTCGTATGTAACTGACGTTGGTAAAAACCCAGAATATTTCAGCTGATCTACCCTACCTGCCTGTGAACAGGCTCTTTTCCCCTTCAAGTGCAGTGACCTAACTCTGTTTCCACTTTGGCTGATGCCAGTTCATGGGGCAGTAAAACAATGCTTGCCAGGAGTCATCTCAGGTGGCCTGGCACTGAGTTTGTGTGTGCCTGAGCAGTGTCACCTCACACAGGCACATATTTACACATGTAGGCATGACTGCATGCAGCTGTGTAGCTTCCCACGAGGATTTTTGCAAACATGATGCTTCAAATTAAAGGCTATTAATTCAATGGGAGAAGTGGGGAGGGGGGTGGAAGGGGTTGGGGGCTGTATGGTTAAAATAGTAATTTTTGCAAATCCTGCAGCAAGACAGGCTCAGTTGACCTCGCAGAGCTGATCCACTTATTACTCTCCTGTGCTCTTGCTTAAGGATTGCAAAACCAGAAAAGTACTGAGGGGCTAGGAGAACAAAATGCCCCAAGGGCACAGCCCTGATCTTATGTGCCCACTCAAGCCTGAGGAAAAGTCCTGCTGATTTCAGCCAGGTTTATGTCAGCTCCTTAGGTGATTGCATTCAAAATTAATGAACTGGTTGTCTGATAGACTTATATTACATCGGGAATTTTACCACTGTAATTGCAGACAGTTGTTTGCCATCCTCTTTAGAGATGGACATCCTCTAGCCATTCAGTGGACAGCTGTTGCATTGCCTTTAGAAGTGGCCAGTAACTTCTGGATGGGAGGCACTGACTTGCTGCTTGAAATTCTCAAACCAGATTATATTCTCTTTAAAATTCAGGTAAATATATTCCCATTCAGATTATACCTACAGTCATCGTAGTTTAGGTTTTGAAATTTCCTCTCATTTCTAAACCAAAGTGCTTTCATGTTTCCAGGGGTTAGTTAAAACATCTTCCTGCCACCACCTTGCCTCTGAAGCTTTTTACTCTCGAGCCTGTGATTTTTGCAATTCTGCTGTGAGTTTTGCAGCTTGAGCTCAGATCTCAATGTTTTGGCAACACTCCTTTCTGTATGTGAGAGAATCCAGGCTGCAATATCACTGAAAACTCCTAGTTTTACAGACTACCTTACATCTCTGTAGAGCAACCCTGTGTTTCAGTGTCCCTGTTCTCTTGAAATCCACTGAGGTGGCAAAGACCACAGTGTGTTACAGCTGCTACAATTCAGCAAAGCTGTGGTTGGCTGGTGTAGGAAATTACATTTGGTCTGAGCAGGTGCAGGGCACATGATGACTTTTAACAATGGAGCTGTGTGCACTGAATAAAACTAGCCCTTGGCAGCCACCTTGAATTAGGAATAATACATTCTATTAAGAATAATTGGGTTAGAGGTAAGATGATGTGTGCAGTAATTTGTGCTTGTCTAGCCTGGGTGATGCAGGTTTTTGTTAATCAGGGGATATGATCTAGCAAGAAGTTTGTTTGTCAGGCTGCAGTCTGTGAAAGAACCAGTTGTGGTACTGGACTCATTGAAAGGCGGATTGGAGAGGGCTCCTTGAAGTCCAGTTTGTCCATATTTCATGGCTTCTTCCTCATTTCCCTGGGGATCCTCTAGGACCTGTCTCGTCCTCTTTATTCCAAACCATCAGTGTTATCACTGCAGTAATTAATAGTTGCCACCAGCCTCTCCACCTATCTTCATTCTCTCTATCAGTCCTATCCCTGCTCCTTTTTTGTCCCTCATTTCTGATTAGCACAGCTTTTCCGTTACAGGCACCTCCTTGTCCTGCCTATTTCCTTTTCTCTATTTGCTCCTTTCTCCCTCTCTGTGTCTCTGCATTTCAATTGACTTACTGGAATAGACCTATATTAAAAAAAAAAAAAAAAAAAAAAAAAAAAAAAAAAAAAAAAAAAAAAGTGAGCAAAGAAAAGGACTTATGTGCATCCAGGGGATGGATGAGGAACAGACTGCCTAACTCTACAGAGAAGTGTCCTCACATGTGCAAGCATGTGAAAGTTCAGTGATCTTTTGGCATAGGTAGAGTTTTCAGAACTTCTTGTGACCATCTTCTGGTGAAACACTGCCCTTGATTTTCTCCTGAGACAGGAAGGCTGTATGCTGATGGCACTGGGTTTCTGGGCACATCACCTTGGCAAGTGACGCTATAGGCACTCAGCAGGCACCTCAGAAACAAGGGGCAGCCTCAGATGTCCTGGGGTACAGCTTGGCTGCCATGTGCACTCAGGAGAGGAGCTGTGGATCAAGCCCAGCTTTTTACCATCCCCTTCCAACCATGTCATTGGTGATTGCTTCCACTGTCCTCCCTTTCCCTGTGCATGCTTGCTCTGAGCATTCCCTATGTTTTGGTGTTTCCACAGCAATCTGTAGAAGACACAGCCCTGGAGCAGAGGTTGACTCCAGCACTGCTTGGACAGAAGTTCTCTGTTAAGGGCAGAGCTGTACAGTCCCTGGGAAGGACACAGCACATCAGGGTGGGTACTCTGAAAATAGCTGCATGTACTTACCATGGTTGCCTCAAGCGTCTCTCTTGAACATAGGGAGGACACTACAGAGGAACCTTACAGTGATGTTTGGTAAACAATTTTTGCTGTTTAATGCCATAAACAAATGATAAGTCAAAGTGCTAACGCATTGTGCAATGCATGCTGAGCACTGGCCCTTTGTTCAAATCTCCTAATGTGAAATCTTGGCCTCTGATGTGTAGAGAAGATAAAAATTTACTGTGTAAGACCCTGAGTGGACTGTGACCAGAAAGAAAGAGTTTTTGTTATAGCAAACAGATGAGAAAGGAGGTGAATTTCACAATGTGTTACAAGTGAAGAGAGGAAAGGAAAAGATTACCAAGAGTCATTAATTTTCTTTTTTTATTATGTATATTTTCATTAGAAAACAATCTTGAACACCCAGGAATAGTTTTCTAATAAACGTAAGCTCATGAAGAGCACTTGGAAGTTTCCATTCTGGGTTCAGGAGAATGACAGGACAGTAACACAGTCGACATGGTCATTCCTCTTAGTCAGCCCTCCCTTGTGGCTGATTTTTCCTTACATTGCAGCCTTCCCTTCCCCGTGCTTCCTGCCCTAGGCAAAACCACCCCCACCCTCCCAAACCCACAGACATCTCTGTAGTAGTCTCAAAGAGAGTATTTCTGCATGGACACCATTGACTGATCTCAACCCTCAGTGAACATAGTGATTTCTTGCAGGCCTGAATGAGGATCCCAGCAACAGACCTGGGGGAATCCATGCAGAGACATTGCTTTCTCTTCTGGGCAGACCCTGTAGTAGTGAAGGAGGCCTTAGGAGTGATTTCAAAGGGGACTCACATGTAGAGATGCAAAATTTGCCCACTGGGGATGAAGATCCAGGGAAGTGTTCTTGCCAGCCCTGCTAGCTACCTCCATTCTTGCACTCAGCCTCTCAGGGGCAAAAGTCCTGAAAGGATTGATGCATAGCTATGGGCTGCTTGTGCTTCTGGAATGAGGAAGATTCCCCCCCAGGCCTGGGCTGCATTGCCTACAAAAGGGTTTGTTTATAATGGAGAGCTGATGTAAATGAGCTAAAACCACAAGGGAACAAGGCCATTTTGATTTGCTACCATATAAAGTTGACAGATTCTTGCTCTCCTGTCATCAGAACAAGCCTCACCATCTAAAATACAAGTGCTTTGTCCTTTGATTTTGGCTCAGGTACATCATCCACTGTAGTTACCCTGAGGCTAAGAAACAAAAGATTCCCCATGCCATTATCCCACAGCTTGATAGCACTGAAGGAGATGCTTGAAAACAGTTGTTCTTCTGGATCAAGAAGCGAAACTCCATGAAAAAGGGTTCTGCTGGCCACATTAGTCTAGAGGGATGGGAGGAAGGTTTGTGTGCCTGTTAGCAAGGAGTAGAAGGGCTGTCCAGACTCCCACCTCAGAGAAATGTTCTACTATTTGGTAGCAAAGAATCACCCCTTTCCAAAGGAAAGCAAAGGTTATGGAGTAGTGAGTGAAAGGGGAGGGGGAATATAATCTCTTAAGAACATAGGTACTGAGATAAGCTGGTCAGAGAATATTAATTTTTGTCTCTCTAGCTGGAAAATAAGATCAGGTGGGTTAGAAGTCTGTTCATCCTTAGAGGAAAAAGAAACCTCTATAAAGTGTAGTAGAAAAATTCCCAGAGAAGTGTGGCAGGCTGTGTTTTAAAGGAAAGCTGACCTGTGATGAAGATCAAAGAGCAGAGTAGCTCTCACCAACTTGAGCTGTGAAAGGATGAGACAGGTCACTTGCAGGGGCACGATGGGCGTGTGCAACTTTTGTGATTATTAATATCATAACCTATATCAGCTGATCAAAGCTGCCCAACAGTGACTTGCTAACAAACAAGTGATGAGCCTGGCACAGAAGAGTGGAGCTGGAGGCAAACAGCCTGATGCCACCTATCCCATCCAGACAGGAGCTCTGGTCCTCTGGAGAAGGCTACGCTCTAGGAAGTCTCCTTGAGCAGACTTGGTCACTGAGACTTTCTTTGAGTGATCAGTGAACTGAATGTGATGTCCTAATTCTGTTTGGCAAAGCACATCTTGATGCATAACATAACATATAAAGGAACATCTTCTCTTAGTACCTCTTCTCTATTGTTACTGGCTTCTTTAAGACGTGGATATCAGAACCCTTCTTTTAATTTTCTCTCTTTTTTTTTCCTTTTTAAAATAAGAAATATGGGAAAAATACTGACAGTGTGGATTGGAAAAGAATTTGTCTGAGTTCTTGTCCCATTTAGAAATCCACCTCTTTTCAAGCAGTTGTGATGGCAGCTGTTTGTGCTTTTGCATCCTTGTGCTTGTTTGAGTATGGCTCAAATAAGTTTGAGGGGTCTTTACTGTGTCACAGCTAAGTGTCTGTTTTCCACATATTTGTCTTAATTAAATGCTATACAATAATGAGCATGAACCACAGATAGGGCAAGAGTACCATAAAAGCATTTCCCTCTTCTGTCTTCTCTTTGCCCCTAGTCAAACCCTATGTTGCATTTTCCACACAGCAGCTCCCTAGCTCCTGTCAAGACTTATTCAAAAATCAAGTATTGTTTTAGGCTTATTTAGGTTTTTTTCTCTAGGATAACATTTAAAATATATATGTATATGTTTACATATATATTATCTTGCAATTCCAGTTCTGGAAGAGAAAACATCATTCTTTCATCAAAGAAGAAACTCACCCACTGACCTGGAGGTAATTTTAATAATGGACTAAGTTGGTTTTTGATGTTTGTGTAAACAGCACAGAACTGTCAGATTCTGCTCTCTTTTTATCCAACATGATAGATGTGAGATCAAAGACTGCCTGCAGTAGCTGCTGCATGTCAGACTTGCATTACTGAGGGAAATATTATTAGAGCCACTGGTCCATTGCTGCCAAATGGAGGAAACCAATTGGTGTTTTTACCATATTTCCTTCAGCATGTAAGAAATGGTGAAGGTCAATGCAACAGGCCCCTACACTTGCTTGTCCTCTCAGGATTCAAATGTCATTGTTTATTAATTGAATTAATTTGCCTGTCTGGAAACTCCAAGTATGTAGAAGACTTAAAAACTAGTCTGGGAGGAATTCTGTGTCTGCTTATGAGATCTTCTAGGGATGGCAGAGGGGATGAGGCATCTGTTGCCTCAGGGATAAGATGGAGCAGTCACAGCAGAGGTGAGAGTGGAGGGGAGATTAGGATGCTCAGCCAGCAGTCACTAAGGCAATTGCACTGCTCACTGTTTTCCTCTGAGTGCTTGACCAACATAAAAGAGGAAGAGGAAGGAGCAGCTCTTCTGACCATGCATTCTCACAAGGAGATGGGCAGGAATCCTGGTGGATGTACCACAGATTAGAAGTGCTAATGGTGCAGCCTCATCCTCCACTGAAGAGCATTAGTGCTTTGCTTAGTAAAAATAATCTTTTTCTCTCAAGGAAATTGAAGAGAGGATGCTTGAATGACTGACCACTACATGTGGGCAGAGGATGGTCTTCAGAACAGAAAATCTTCAGAGTGGTCCTCCAGCTACAGCTATTGGCTCTAGTGTTTTACTGCTGCCAGATCAAGGACTTTGAGAAGGGCCAGGGATCTGGCAGGCATTAGTAGCATTTTCCAATTTCCCTGAGTGAAAACAGGAAAGCAACACTTCTCTTAACTCACATCTAAGCTGCTGACTTCCTCTTTCCTTGTTTTGCCCATTCCATCATAGTAAGGCAAAACAAGAACATCTTTGCCACCTTGCTTGGGAAACTACAACAGGGCAACCACCAGATTTGTTTGAAAAACAGCCCGCAGTTTTTTAGATTTTAAATTGGAAATCAAGTGTTAGCTGGCAATATGGGTTTTGCCAGCATTAGTGGTTTGTTTGTAGCAACCAATTAACAGCTGGTACTGAGACTGGCAAAGTAAATATGTATATTAAAGACTGATGGATATAGAGTTTGGCTTATTGATACAGATGCTAAACAGTCCCTGTGTGTTCCGGTGACCTTGGGTTAGTACATGTGCTTGCAGGCACATGAGGAAGAGGGTTTGAACTTGACAGTGAGTATTTACCAAGAGACAGGATGGCAAGAATGGAAGAGCTGTGAAAGCTGGAGGCCAGCACTGATGTTTCAGTAGGCAAGAACAGCATTGGCAACTGACATAGAGCAAAACACTTCTGAAGAGCATAACCATAAAAGCATTACCAGAAAGACCTGTCAAAGCTGACAGAAAATCAGGGGACTGGCAGAAATCACAAGATTGAGCAGGACCATACACACACGATTTCTGATGATGGCTGAACACAGTCCTCCATACTGACCACCCCCAAACAAGGCTGGAGGACCACAAAGCTCAAGAACTGAGGGGTCTCCACAGTGATAGGACCCAGAATTTTCTCCATTGGGAGAAACAGCTGCCAAACTCTGCAAGCTTTGTTTGTCAGTGGAAGGTGATCTGACAGCTTTGTAGCAAAGTACAGGAAACGTCTCTTCAGGGACCCAGCAGACAAGACTGGAAGAAAGACATGGGGAAGAGATGCCTCAGTAGCATAGCTCTGCACCATCTCATCTATCTGCTAGAATCACCCAATACACAACTTATTTTTCATGTCTCGGGAGTGTGCTGTCTCCATTTGCACCTTTGAAAGTCCTGCATAGTAGCACAAAGGGGACGGCACAAGGGAGATGAGAGAACTGTGCTATGGAAGAAAGAGATCCTCATCAGTATTTCTGCCATCAGAACTTTGAGGAGGAAAGAAAAAGGGAATTCAAAACCCCAACCCCCACACTAAATTTGCACTTGTTCTCTCAGGCTGGCAGCCTAGAAGTTCGTAAACTCAGAAGTACCTTGTTCTGGAGTAAACTGTTCTGAAAACAGTTTCCAATGGCTTCCCCCGAGTTTGCTTTGCTGGTGGCAGCCCTTCGGCTCCATGCTGGCACATGTATGAAGCTCTTTGAACAAGTTTTGACCTTCCTTTAGCCCCTCTGCCCATCAAGCCAGCTAATGACATGCTTCGTATTGCACAGAACACATACAATTGACAAATTCATAGTGTTGTTTAAATATTAAACAGTCTAGACAGGCTTTTGAGTCTTATGCCTCTGTGAAAAGGCTCAGACCGTGCCCATCTCTGAAACTGGGCTGCGGGATCATTTGCACAGTAAGACAGACAATAAGACTTGTATACATTGCCATGCAACAGAATAGACCCCAAACCGCCAGCCCTAAGTGGAAAGTTTATTTCTAAGCACAATATATGGAAAAAACAAACCAACAAACCCCACAGATATAGAAAACTTGTAGCAAATCCCTGGTCAAGTAGGACTTCATGTCTGTCACTACCCTGCACCTCACAGCCGCTTAAAATGTCATGCAATGGAGGAGAGGGCACTTGGACGACAACCTCCGCTTCAGATCAAGGAGGGTCTCCAAGCAGGAGAAGGCCGATGGGACTCCCACTGTGATCCAGACTGTAACCAGCAAAAGGGCAGCGCTGCTCACCCCCACCACACACCTCGTGACTACCGGTGGTAGACTTAGCATTTCAACAGGCTTTACCAACGTGGATTCTCACAACACCCCTGTGAGGTAGGTACGTATTGTTATTCCCCCTTTGCGTGGAGGGGGGACTGAGCCAAACAGCCCAAGGCTACAGAGTCAGTGGCAGAGCTGGAGTGAGAGTATGCAGAGTCCTGTGTGCTCAGAGTGCACCACTCTTTCACAGCAAGTTGTGCTTCTGACCTCATCAAATTTTATCTGTTAGCCAAATTAAAGGAATTTGACTTCTCCATATTAAATGTGTGGAGGGCAGGGAGGGAAACGACATCATGGGTGACAGCTGTCCCTTCATCTGTGTATGCTTCCCCCTTCCCAAAAACACTGTAATTACTCATCTCTTGGAATGAGGACAGCTTCCAGAACAGGCATAGGGGTGAGAGCTGTGTTTGCTTGCTTTGGCCAGGCTTCTCTCTACTGAAGCAGTTCTTTCAGAGATCATTCATTCCAATACCTTCTTTCTGGGGGATAGCTACTTTCAGAGATGATTGGAACTGCCCCTTCCCTCTCCCTCTGCCAACCACCATCTCTTTTCTCCCCTCTGCCAAAAGCACTCTTTGGTAGATAAATCTGGTCAGACAAAGGAACACTGGCCTCAGAAACCATGCTGTTTCACACTGGTCCTCAGTAAGCTGGCTTTCTTGGATGGTGTTCCACCTCCCACATTCTCTGCCAGAGAAGTAAGTACCTGTTCTGTTGCATTCTGATATTTAAAGGGACACTGTCAAGTAATCGGTGAAAAACATGACCTTGCCTTAAGCTGCCAACCTCCATCTTCAGTGCTGCAGAATGGCTGCCGTGTTCAAACAGAGGCTGAAGTTTGACACCTTCTCCAGTCCAGAATCACCTGACCTGTGACAACCTGGCTGCCAAAGGAGCTGGTAGCCCATGTTTGCCCCGTCTCCACAGAAGGTGCAAGAGGTGCTGCTATGATGATGGAGGGCAACTGCATTCAGCCATCATGCAATGTGGATGCAGTGTGGCTGAAGACATTATCTTGATTTTGAAGGGAGCTAGGTTCAGGCTTGATCACTATGGGGTCATTGTTTTGTGACAGCTTTTGCTCCTCAATTAGCTAATCTCTGTATTTCTAGGGTTTCTGCTCTTATGCTTCCTCTGTGGCAGCTACAAAATAACTCAACCCTGTAGAGTTGGGACATACCCTCCATAAAATGAGGATAGTCAGCAGGAAATCAGAAAAATGGATTTCCTCCTGTTGCAGAAGAAAGGTGGGGAGGAGAAGGACAGGGATGGTGAAAGGAATGCGGTGAGTGGAGAGAACCATACATGCCCAAATGGAAAAGGACAAAATCAGTAGGGAAAGAAATTTTATTTTCAAGCTTGTAAGAGAATATTACAAACAATGGAGAGTAAAAAAAGCCCAAACCCTAAAAACTATTTAAAAAGTACTTGACAGTGTCCCTTTAATATCCACAAATGATTCAGCCATTGTGCATTGAAAGAGAATGTTCCTGAAGAGCAACCGATACCTTCGAGGATATATCCAAGAGAAGGAGACTTATTAGAAGTGCTACACAGTCAGTCAGCAACTGTGCTCCCTCTTCAGACTAACTCTCTTTTGGATGATTGAATGGAATAGACTCTGTAATAAACTAACAGACTGGATGTGAAAGGATCAGCCTACAAGACTGAGTGAGACTGTTGCAAGTTGAGCAGCAGAGATACAGACACCAAAAAAAAATCCCAAAAGTACATCCCTAATGCATGAGTGTCTGAATCAGCAAGGGAGCAGAAACCCATCAAAGATGGGTCAGCTTCTTGTGATTAGAGTAAAATGGAAGGAAATTAACCTGGAATGTCTGCATGGAAAATGATGTGTGTGGGTGGCAAGGTCTGGATGCTGGATTTGGGGTTATGAAGGCATGAATCACACCAGTACTTGTGCTTGAAACATCTGCGGAATGTTTGTACAAAATTTGCCAAAAATGCCTATATGTCAAATAAAGGTCATGGAGCGCCCTCCCCCCTCCCAGTTCTACCCTCACAAACCCCTTGTCAGGAACATTATGAAAAAAACAGGCTTCTTGGTGAAATTTGGGTATGCCTGGATTTTGTTAAGATTTTCTTAGTGAGATGATTCAATCTCTCTTCTGTAAATCAATACTGAAAAATCCCCAACCATTTCACTTCAGGTACCCCATGGTAAATCGAACAAGGCTCCAGTGACTCATGAAACAAAACAACTCATAGCCCTGGTTAACTGGAGTCTGGAAAATAAAAACACTCCAAATATTCCGTTCCCTTCCATGTTTTTATAAATCTCACACTACGTGTGTGTTTGTGTGCGCGTGCGTGTGTGTGTGTACGGGGGCTGTGCACAGAGCTTTACCTATTCCAGGTAATAGGATTTGTAAGACATGCTAAACCGTCTGTTCCTCTGCTTCCCCAGAACTCTGCCTACTCAGTTTGTAGTCTGTATTGCACTTGTTTTGTTGGTTTTTTTGTGATTTGTGTTGTTATTTTTTTCTTTTTTTTTTCTTTTTTTTTAAACAGGCTGGAAAACATTAACTTCTTTAGCATGAGTGTGCAGCTCTCCCTCCACCTGCTTTTTTCCTTAGCTGGCCAGGTGCCGCCTCTTATATCTTGTGCAGTTACTGAAAAAAGAAAAGGAGAGAAGGAAAAAAAAAAAAAAAAAGAAAAAAGAAAAGGAAAGAGAAAGAAAAAGGCACACCATGCTCCTCTGCTTTATGAGTTCTTTGTCTCCTCCGCTTCATGTTAAGGCCTCCTGAATTCCTCGGCTCAGACCGTCGTGACCCTCATGACGAGCTCTCTGTTACTACTAGACTGACTTCTCTGTTCGTGAGGCCTCAGGTGGCTGAGTATATGCAGGATGGTATAAGCACAGTGGTGGTCAGAGAGGGTGCCTGTGGCATGGCCAGCAGCCCGTGCCCCGCTGTCGGCTGGAGCGGAGTTAGTGGCTGTACCACCAGTGGAGGACGAGTGGGTGGTTTGGGAGGAGGGGCGCTGATTGGTCCTGGTCCCTGTTTTTTGCTCCTCCATGTCCTTTGTTTTGTCATAGTTCAGCACTTTCCACTGCTGATTGACCGCCTGCCACCGTTTAAAAATCCGGTAAACCGAGGGCCCTTCGTGTATTATTAGACCTGGAGGGAAGGGGGAAAAAAATAAACATAAAACACAAACGAAACTTTAGAAAGATCCATAAACCTTCCCCAGCATCTTTCCCCAGTTAGCTGGAAAAGCTCAGCTCTCCAGCCAGTGCTTTCTCAATGATAAATCTTGTATTTTAATTACCAATAGGCAGAGCACTGGTGCTCCTCTTCTACTGGATCCCTTTTTCCCCTGAATTACAGGGATTACAGTTTTATCTCCGCCATCGATAAACAGATCGTAAATGGAGCACAGTGAGTTATGCTCTTACAGCAAAAGATTATCTGTTTACCAACAAATGCCCAAGGTTTATCTCTCACTGGGCTAATTTTGCATGCTGCATAGGCATGATTCACCGAGCTCAGGCGTGTGTTTGGAGGGGGTGTAACTGCAGCTGACTTGTCAGTGACGGCTGCTGCACCAGCGCCGTGTGTGTGCACAGCCCGTGTCTCTCCCCACACACACAGCAGCAGAGCAGACACACCTGTGGAGGCCAGAGGCAGCAACTGAGTGGAAAAAGAGCTCTGTCTAGACCCGTAAGTGGTTTGTTATCCAAGGCAAAGTTTTGCTCATCTGCAGAGCCATACCTCATCAAATGTCACTGCCTCCTTTCAGAAAGGGCAGAGGAGCTCCCAGTGTGTGCAGGGCATGCATGAGTGCCTGCGTCCTGCTGCCCACCCACAAGCACACGGCTGATGTCTGGGGACAGCACAGGGCTCTAGGACACCGCACAGCTAATGGTCTCTGTGTTCATAAGAGAAGGAGCAGGTCAGGCCCCTCAGTAACCCAGCAGTTATTTCATCTCCCAGCTGTCTCCATCATCCTCCCCACCCTTGCACAAGGACTAAGGAATTAAATAATTTTAGTTGCTTGGATAATGACAGTACTTGAGTATTAAGCTCTACTGTTATTATTGAAGTTACTAGACTCTGGCTAGACCCTGTGGAAGCACTAGGTCTAGCAGTGGCTGCAACACAGGTCTTCTTTTCCACTGAGGCTGGAGGAAGCTGCAACATCTCCTGCAGACTGGCTTAGCTGGCACACTGTAATATATCTCACAAGCTTTGCTAGAGAATGGGATTTATGTGGAATGAGGGGAGTCTGAGTCCCTGCTTTGCAGCCATCTGTCTCTTAGGAAAGTGCCTTTGTGTCCCATGTAACTGAAGCCAGACCAGCAGGCAGGACTGAATGAGTTAGCACATGGAAATGGCTTCATTGTCCTTAATGATGAAGGCTTCACCATTCTGGGTCAGGATCAAGATTATTAAAAACCTTTCTAAGAAGAGTGGCTCTCTTGCCTTCCTGTTGCAAGCATAAAAAATACAAGAACAAGACTCACAAGCACCAAACCCATGCCTAAACAAAGGGGCTGACTTGACCAACAATGTGTAGACAGATGACGAGCACCACAAAATAAAGTGGTTTACAGCTATTCCTGATTAATCAAATGTTACAGCTTTACCCACTACCTCCCTTTCCCAGATAATTCTAGTTTCTGATGGCAGAAAATTACTGGAGAAAACCTGTGTCACATCAGACCCCTAAATATCTGAAGGTCATCTTACCCTCAGGGATGATCTCTCCATTATTCACTGATGGGATGCAGTCACTTGATTTCTTAGGATCAGCATCTGATGTTAGAGTGTTTAAATCACTGCTTCAGTACTGATTGAGTTTCCAGCCTCTCTGGTTCTAAGCATAACTAGGAGCCCTGCTGACTTGATTACAGATTAGTTTCAGGGGGACTGACATTCATTGAAATGGGATGCTGAGCCTGCTCACTGGCTGTAGAAGTAACTCCATTGGATAGCTTGTATGCAAATCTGATTATTTTGGGACAGGGAGTGGTGTAGGACACTACAGTATGAGAGAGTTCTACTCTCTGGTTCCCACAGGACACTGAGATTTCACAGCCATAACCCTTCAGTGCTGCTGGCTTTTTACAACCAAACCCCATGACGTCATAATAGAAAAATGTAGGTTTTCCTCCCTGCTTTGAAACATGGTTGAAAATTCTGACGTGGTCTGATCAAAGCATCAACCATAAAAAGCAGGACTTAGGGAAAGCCTGCAGATCCAGCCAAGGAGACAGAGCTTTGAAGCATGCCTGAAGTGGATCAGCCCATGACAAGGGACATTAGATATAAATTTAAATGAGCTGTCTGATCACTAATGAATGAAATTCCACTCTGATCAATGTTTTCTCAGTGTTTCTCAGAGACCACTTTAAGCCTGGGATAAAAGAGCCAAAATCAAATGTTTTCTCTTTGGCTGTAGAACATTCTCCATAGAATCAAATCCATTCTACAAAGTATTAAACACCGAGCCAGGATTGTAAATCTATTCTTAATTACCTTATCACAAATATTTAATGCGCAGCCTGATTCAAGAGGGCTGTTTATAAAATTCTTGTTTGTTTGCCTCCTAATTATAAATGTTTATGATCTTATGCAATTAACTGTGTGATGCTGATGGATGGGTTGCTGAGTCAACTGAGCAGCTGTTTTCTTAGATAGTTTTGCTTTCCAAATATTTATAAAAGTACAAAATAACTTGTTTTCATCTGTATTTACTGGGCTCTAAATTACTTATCGATTTCCCAGTGTCAAGCTCAGGAAGCTGTAAAATTAAGAAGGAACCAAGTGGAGGGGGGAGCATGGAAGCGGAAGTAACAGTGATTCATTTACAAGAGGAAGTGCCAAGAGTTAGCAAGAGTCTGTCTGTTAATATCAAGCTGCAGGATGCTTAATGCTCTCATTGAAACAAATTTTCTCTGCCTCAGATAAATTAGAATTGGAATTCCTACATTCTGCTCTGTGCATCCCTTAACAAAAACACCCCTCCTTCAAAAATGATTCTTGCTGACAGAGGTGAAATGTTCAATTTAAAGGCCAGAATTCAGTGGGGAGTCCTTTAGAAAGGACTGTACTCAACTTGAGGTATCCATTTAGAAGCAATTATTCCATAAGCCAAATTCTCTGTGAATGTATAAGATTGCAGGTTGGTGTGACCATTCCTCTTTGTGCAGTCCTCAACACAGAAATGTCTATAACAGAGTTTCAGATGGATTCTGGGAGTGTCTGGTCCTTTTCCATTCCTCCCCATTTTATCTTGCCCTCTTCTGCTTCACAAAATCTACTCTCAGTGGATCCTCTGTGAAAACCAGTCTCTGCAGAAGGAAAATTTCTGTGAGTTGTACACAAGGTTTGTTAGTCCAGATTGTTGCCTGCTTCATGAAATCCCTAGTTTGTAGTGCTGGTGAAGCGAAGCTCCCATGGAATGTAGGCACTCATGATGTGCTACTCTCATTCCCATTTTCTCATGTAGAGATCTTGCTGGACCAGCATTGGATGAAATTCCTTGATCTGAAAATTGTTGAAAGCTGGACTCTCTTGGGATTAGATGGGACAGAGGTACATTGGGCCAGTGGGCTTGTAAGAAAACTGATCAAGAGAAAGGTCCTCAGCCCAAGGGCCAGAAGGACTGCTGGAGGAACACTGGCAGATGTAACAAGGGAATTGTGTTTGTGTCTCTAGATGGGGAAGCGGGGACCAGTTGCTGTACCACCATCCTGTGCAATCAACCCTGGGGATTGTGAGCCTCCAATTTAAAGTAGCTTTGGAGCAGCAGTTTCCCAGAAATGACATGCAGTAAACTCCTGAACATGGTCAGCCTCTGCCACCAAGTGATATCTTCCCCAGAACTTTCAGCCCCTAATTAACCTTCCTCTTATTCCAACACTTGCCATGCACTTTCTTGAAAGAAGCAGGTAAATTTTTGGGGCAGGAAGTGTTTCACCTGTTTGCCAGTGAAGAAAATCACCAGAACAGGGCTTCTGCTGACAGTGGGTGGCACATCACCCCTGCACTGACACTCATATTATCCACAGGAGGAAAAATCACAGTCCATTTCAGCCAGTTACCTTCTCAAAAAGGCCCTGTCCTGTCACCTCGTGTTTCCACCTTCAGCAGGACTTTGCCTTTTTGTTTTCCTCTTCGAATGCAATTTCATCTCAGCCAGACAGCTGCCATGCTTCAGCCTGTTTCTGTTGCTTTCATTATTGGGTGTCAGGGGAAGATTATGGCAGCTGTGATCAAAGCTTAATGTTTGCCTCCACAGCAGTTGTGACTCAGGCCAAGGTAAACCAAGCTTTCTGGGAAGTAGCACTTTATTTGCCAGGCTTTCTCTCTATTGACATCATTGCATACACAGACCCTTCCCTCCCTTTCTATGAATTCTTTAATCTTTTGTGACAATCTCAAATTTCTGCACTTTTGTTTCCAACGCTCCACCAGCTCAGCCCTCACTTATCTTTTTGCCTTTATCTTATCCTATTTGCTCCATCCTTAGTTGCCTTTTATCTTGACCTAAGAACAGGAAAGTGGCTGATGATAAATCAGGAAAAGAGAGCCAGAAGGATCTGTTCCAGGAAATACAGGCTTGGAAAGGAGTACGTAGTATCTGGCATCCCTCACCATTGTGCCCAGGTCAGCTCCAGCTGAATATGACAAGCTCTCTGAACACCCTGGCATACTTAGATGCTCCTGTGGCTGATGCTCAAGGCTGCAAAGCTCTTCAGGAAGTGGGGAAGAGGGTGAACCAAGGACCAGGAGAGGAGTTTTCTAAACAATGCCGTGGCATCGATGTGACTCTGCACTTGGGCTGATTTGGAGGAGAGCTGTGAACCTCAGAGTTGACCAGGCTGGGAATGAGGTACTGTCCCCAGTTCTGTTCATCATCTCCAGAACCTCTTCATTTCACCCCCCTTTTTCTGCAAGTGAACTCCCATGCAGGGTGCAGTCCCCAGAGCAGAGAGGGGCAGAATGAGCACCCTAACACCCCACCTGCCTTTTGATTCCCTGATGAAATAAACTGGTATGTCACTGTCTTCAGCAGTGTGACTGTCTGGTCCAGCTTGGGATTCTGATTTCTCATTCCTAAGGGTATTGCTTTGCACTTCTCTTTATTCCATTACATCTTGTTGATTTCTCCAATTTGCCAAGATAATTTCAAATTTCAAATGCTGATCTGATCCTCCAAAGTGCTTGCAGCCTTTCCAAGCTTGGTGTCATCTGTGAATTTTATTACAGCACATTCTATTTAATTATCTAAGTCATTAATAAAAATATTGTAGAGAGCAGAATCCAAAAGACTCTCTACTTGAAATGTGTTTCCAGTGAGAACTACTGAGAACTACTGAGAAAGGAGTTTCTCCACCTGCATTATAGTTATTTAATCTAGAGCATGCTTCTCTGGTAGGAGAATCCAAAGGCAAAGCACCAAGAGCATTGCACAAGTCACAGCATATTAAACAAACAGCTTCCTCCTTAGCCACTAGTACAATTGCCCTTCCAAATTACATCTGGTTATACTCCTGTGCACACCAATTGGTTAGCTAAAAAATATTCAGTATCTTTCTATGAATCAGTTAAAGCTGATTTGCCCTTCATTTCCTTGATCCTCAGTGCCTACCTTCATTATCCAATAGAGATTATATTTAAAGCTATGTACTCTGCTTGCATTTCCCCAGCTGCCTGGCACCTCCTGCATCCTCCTCAACTTCCTGATGAGGAAATGCTCATGGGTCAGCCACTGTTCCTGCAGCTTCCTCTGAAGTTCATTAGGACATGCTGACAAGGACAGAGCTAACTCATTTGAATATTTTTGAGGCTGTTCTTTTCTGATTCTGCCCTGGGCTCCTTTCTCCTCATTAAAATTATTTTAGTTAAGTTTTGAGGACTGAAACAAAGGCAACATTTAACTATTTGGACCTTTGTTATCAAATACTTTTTGAGCTCTTAGACTTGCCTTGTTCTTCTTCATGTAGGTATATGGACCCAGTTGTTTTTGCCTTTTGAATCTCTGGATGGTCATCTTGGGCTCAACTCTGGCAGCTCCCCATGCCTGTGTGATTTCTAGTGACTTTTCATTAGTTGAAGGTTATTCTTCCTGCCTTTTGTGTAATTGCAGCTTCTGATTTTGGGTCCTCAAAGAGTTCCTGATGCAGCCTCTGTGCTCTCTTCCCACGCTTCTGAGCTTCCCCCTGCACAGGCACAGTTTGCTGCTGTGCCTTTAGTATCATCCCTTTTGGCAGCTGTGAGCTGTTCACAGCTCTTTTATCCTTCAGATTCTCTTCCCAAGAGACACTCGCTGCTCTGCTCCCCTGGGGCTGCTGCCGCTGTTTTTCCAGAGTCCATTATCCTCACATCTTACTTTTCTTCAGTTCTGGAATGCTTTCATTAAACAGTTGCTTCCCATACAAACTCCTGATACATTTAAATTTTCAGGGTGTCTTTGCTTTCTGGGGAAATCTAATAGGAAATATAGATTCCTTCACAACTGTTATCTCCACTCTCCAAAATACGATTTTTGTCCCCAGAATGTTTCAAGAGCTGAACAGTCTACCATGCATGCAGGAGTAGTTAATAGTGGTTAGCCTGGAACATATGGTGCTGTCTTTTAGACATTTCTGGAAGCTGCAAGACACTGGACCAGTAATCAGGATTTCTCTAGTCCACAAGACTTTTAGAAAAGGTCTGCTCTGAATAATGCTGGAACTGTACTAGGAGGGTGTGCAAACTTAGCAATTGCCAGCATTGAATGAGATAAATTGAAAATGTATTCATAATCATTAGAGCTTCAGTGAATGCTTAACATATGGAAAAATAATTAGCTGATTATAATCAGGGATTTTCTTATCAATCATTCTCAATGCACATTTTTTTAACGTCTAAAGAATTGATTATGTATGAATCTGAACTGTGTTTTGGCTCAGCAGAACTGGGATGTCTGCATGGCTGGACTCCACTGAGTGCTATTATCACTGGGTGATATGGCCATCACGGAACCCATGGATCTGGGAAAGACAAAACAGTGTGTTCACTGTAGTGAGGTTTCACTGTCACACGGCTTTCCCAGCAGTGGGATGCCATGCTTGGATCTCCTAGGGCCATGACTCCAGCAAAACTGAAATTGAGCCCCTCAGAGACTGTTACTTCCATGACCAAGGAAGAGTTCCCACCAGTGTACACAGAGAAGCTGTTCCCAGTCTTGAGGAAGTATTTCATGGAGCTTTGAACTCTTCCACTCTTCCATTTTGAGTCGCTACTGCAAAAACAAGCTGGCCCATAACCTTCAACTGCTAACCAGAAAACCTTGTGTTTATTACAGCTCATTTCTCCTCATTCAAAGGCAGCTGTGCCTCAGAGCTTCCTCAGCCCCTGGTGGGCCAGGACCTCCCCACACCCCAAGTATAGTGACAGCCTTTCTCCTTCCCCGCTTCCCCCACTCCATCTGGCAGAGCCACAGGAGCAGCAGATCCCATCTGGGCAGGTCATTATGCTGCATCCCAAGCTCTCTGCAGCCCTTAACACCCACCCCCAGAGTCAGCAAGAGCCCTGCCAGGTGGGACATGGGTCCAGCATGCTGGCACCTCAGAAAGTCCCCACAGCTGCTGCTGCACCAGGTGAGTGATCCTGGGGCAGTGTGGGGGGCTGGGGAGAGGAGGCAGCTCTTTTATTACTGCTGTGAGTGCCTGGTGGGGCAGCTGGCAGCATCCCTCCCCTAGGATGCAGTGTGATTTTGCAGGATGTGGCTGAGCTACATGGCAAGAAACAATTTCCAGGTTGTGACACTGCAGCATGTCACGAGTTCATGTGACACAAACATGCAGCAGTGATTCCTGTGTGCATAAGATGAGGAGGAAGGCTTTATCCAGCAGGATGAATTGAGTTGACAGGTGGGACTGCCTGTCATGGGGCTTGTGGAGCTCATGGGAGCTGGGGGCAGGCTGTTGTAGGAGCATTGCTGAGAGCAGGGTGATGGGAAGCTTTTATGGCTGCAAAGTAATGCGTCTTCTCTGCGAGGTGCTGCCTCCATCCCAGGGCAGCCCTGCTCAGCCTGTTCACAACACGTGGGCTGGGCCCTGTAGGGCCAAGCTGGTAAGACCCAAAATGAGGAAACACTGGCAAAATTATGGAGTTGAGAAGAGGTGTCCAATGGAAACAAAATTTCATTTTGTTCAGCACTCCCACATGGTTTGTTTGCAAGGGGAAAATAACACCAGCTGTCCTGCAGAGATGTGACAGAGGAGCTGGGCTGACCGCTGGAGTTGCACACAGCAACACCATGGCTCTGGAGATACCACAGTATGTCCAGCTGTAAACACACAAGCCACCAACCACCACAACTTCCTCCTCCTTCACTGCCCAGACCAGTACTTTTTTACCCCTTGTCTCAAAACAGAGATAAAAACCACTCTAAACCAAAACAAGAAATAACAGTTAAAATAGGTAAAATGATACCCAAAGAAATCTTTGCTCAGGCAGTAGATAAAGCATAAACCAAAGTACTCCTATAAACTCAGCTGGCTGTGGACAGCTACAGCAAAGTGAATGTTGTGCCCTAAAGGGCTCTTGCTACTCCTGTGGTGTTTAATTCACAGAGGCAGTCTGTAGTTAGGCAGGCAGCAATAAATGAGACTTCTTGGAAAAAGCAAGTGCATAAATAGAGATGGGAGCTGCACCAACAGAACAACCCCTTGCTTCTGAATCATGCCTCTCCAGCACCATTCCCCACTTGTGTGTCTACCCATAACTGTGCCAAGACACAAGGGATAGGGCTTGGAGGCAGTACTCATATACCCTCTTGCTCTCTTAAAGTTTCTCCTCTTTGCTTTGTAGCTAGGACTGGGTAGATCCTCTTGGAACCTCTTTTTCTTCCAAATTTAAAATGGATATAACAGCAACACTCCAGACCTTGAAAAGGCTTTGTTCAAGAAGTTCAAGACACTCATTGTGTGCATGACAGATACTGCAAAGTCTTTAAAAGAAGGGAGCAAATAATGATTTCAAGCTAGGTTGAACAGAGCACTGGTTTCTGGGTGATTTTATGGGTGTTTTCTACCTTCAGATTCCCAGACATTCCCTACAGAAGTCCCTGGAGTTGAATATTCATGGTGAGGAGAGAAAAAGCATGTGGCTTCCACTTCACTCTGTTGGCACGATGGAAACCATCCCTCCAGGTCTGGGTCTGGAACCTTCCTATGCCATAGCTAATGTTCCTCTGACCAAAGCACTGCCTGTGCAGCCATGCTGATACTCAGACATTCCAGGGACACTCCTGTAAAAGGAAAGCTGTGGACAACACCACTGTGCTGTGCAGGGCTCGGGAATCTGCCTTCACACTTGCTTGGAGTGAGACCTGAAAAAGTCACATTGTTCCCCAGAATGGAGGAACACACGTGTATTTGCAGACAGGTTAAAATGTTTCATTTGGAATTGAATTTTTTTAAAATGTTGTATTCCAAATTCTGACACTGAATTTGAAATACTCAGCATGAGCAGTCATCTCTAAATGTTAAAGCAAAATGCCTTGTTCAAGAATGATCAAAACATGACATTTGCTTATTGAAAGTAGAACTAATGCTTCCCTCTCTGCTTTTATTAGCAAATGAAATTCTGTAAGGAAAAATGAGAATAGTTTCACAATTTTTTTCATTTTTAAAGGTCCTGTCTGAGCTTAATTCCTCCAGACTATTCCAATCACCTAACTGCTCATTCACTAAGACAGATGCAAACCAATTAGGAGAGGTACAAATGTGAGTACAGATCACCCTTGCTATCCCCCAGGGGAATTTAGGGCACATGACCTGAGATGCCTCTGCTGTCACACGTTGGCACGTGCATTGTGATTGCTTCCACTGCCTCATGGAGTGAGATGTGGGCATCCTTCCCCAGCAACATGCAGGAAGGCATCCCAAGGATGCGAGGCAGAATGTGTTCATGGTGCAATTTGGCCAGCCTTTGTTGGGATAAATGTGTTCCTGGGACATACCATGCTGCAGCCATGTCCAGCCATGATGCTGCTTTGTTCTCCACAGCCATGGGAAAAAAAAAAAAAAAAAAAGAAATCTTTCATTGCAAACCCAGGATTTCTGTGAGATTTCCAAGAGCCTTCCACCTTGGGTGCTGCAGCCTCTCTCTGCTCCCTGACAATGTCCCACAGGTCTCACTTCACCTTCTTCCCTGCAAAGGTCTTCACCTCTCCCACATAGGCACTATTCCAGATTAATGAAGGTGGTAGAAGCCAAGAGGACAAGAGTCTGTTATTTCTGATCTATTACTAGTGGGATCTCTAGGAAGGCAAGACATGTTCCTTGCTTCTCTGCATATACAAGGGTCTTCCACCAGAGCTGAAGTCCTTTATGGCTGCAATACCCAGATGAGTGAATGCTGAAAGAGGCTGAGGGGCAGGTAAGGGTTTACCTGCACTTATGGGATCTGCCAATGCTCAGCTCACAAGTATGACAGCAGTGAAAGAAGCTGAGTCTGGCTAAACCTGCAGCAAAGGTCTGGAGAAAGAGCTTTGGAGAACACAGAAAAGTTCTTGATGTGGCTGTGGCTGAGCAGAGGGAATTGTCCCACCTGGAATAGTATGGATATTGTGGATCCAGCCCTGCCATGGGGCAGGGGTGCTCAGGCTGTGGCTGTATTTGTGAGTTTTGGTGTAGAAAGAAAAGCACTGCTTCAGGGAGTAACTTTCAGGAAGAATTAAGTTTAGCATATTAGCCTGTGGGCCTGTTTGCAATATTCTTCATTACCTGTTGCATTTGGGTTGAAAGACGACTCTGGTGGTAGGTAGCCATCATC
The DNA here is from genome assembly GCA_013401135.1 of Cettia cetti. Classification (NCBI taxonomy): domain Eukaryota; kingdom Metazoa; phylum Chordata; class Aves; order Passeriformes; family Sylviidae; genus Cettia; species Cettia cetti. Next base: position 138,917 of record VZUI01046935.1, read on the forward strand.
AATCAGTCTCTAAGAGGTGATCCCAGAGCTTGATTAATGTGGCTTTGTATTAATCTCCTCTTACCTCTGCTTCAGGCTCCTCACTGAGCTGGGGACACATCAGAAGCAGCCTCATCCACTTCGCATGGGGAGGTGACATGGTCTCATCTTTGACTATGGAGTTGAATTCTCTTGCTACAGCCACAACAGCCTGCCATGGACCACAGCTTCCACCTCCAGGAGTAATGTGTCTGTGGGGATGCAGGCTGTAGTAGGAGGAGTGACAGGACAGAAGGCAGTTGGAAAAGCACAGCCTGGCACAGAACTGAGGACTTTTTTCATCCCTTACTAGATAGCACAATTTGTGCAGCTGGCATGGCAGATCCTACCAGCTGCCTACAAGGGAATTTCCTGCCATAGTGTAGAGGTTGTGACAGGCAGGTAAACGCTCCTGCCTCTGCCCATGTATGGAAACTTAACCCAGGAACACCAGGCACTTGATTTTGTCAAGGAGTTTAGTGACAGGAAAGCACCATTCTGATTGTAATGTATCACACTTGAAAGCACAAGATGCAGTTCACAAGGCAAAAGAATTTCTTTTTTCCCCTCAAAAAATGTTAATTATGCTGCCCTCATTAAATGCTAAACACATTGATCCACTGGAGCAGAGAGCACCATATGGTTATTCACGATAAAATCCATCTCTGGAGCCCTTTTCCAACAGTGGCATCCTGCTGGAGATGGATGTAGGGAAGGACTGTGGAGCTGAACGCACACGTGTGAAAGCCCAGGTGCTGCTCAGATTGTGCTGGAAGCCAAGTTCCTCCCCTGCAGAGAGGGAGAGGGTTCAGAGCCAGGTCCAAAGCTGTGTCTCTGCTCAGCAGTGACGTGCTGGCTCTGTGGAGCGCCCTGCAGCTCTGCTGGAGTCCTGTGGGCACACCGAGCCCCTGCAGCCCTGCCCACTGCTGGGAGCACACAATGCACACGTGCCAGCTGCCCCTCTGCTCTCTTATGGAACAATCAATGCAACAGTGGATAAAAATAGGTCCCTTCTTTCAGGGGCAGAGGGGTGGCTTGTCTGGACTTTGCCGAGCATCCGCTGTTCCTGGATAACAGCCAAGGAGACGGTGGTCAGATCAGCTTTGCAGCATTGCTTCTCCTGATGCTGGCCCAGCTGCAGGGCCCACCATGACTGCTCCCCAGAAGGGACCCTGCCCAGCTGGATAGAGAGCCCCATAACACGCCCTGTGGGGACTGTTCCTATCTACACAGCCTCTGAACAGCTGAGAGATCAATGATTTACTCAGTGGTTTTTCATGGTGAAAAGGTAACTTTGCTGCCTAGCTTTATCCCAACTGCCTGCTCTGAAGGTAGGATCTGGATCTGGCCACTCCAATTAGCTCCTGATAGCTCCAGTTTACACACAATTTGGGTAAGAAGTGCATGAAGAGCATGGCAAGCTGAAAGGCACAAAAGACTTCTGTACATTTCCACAGATCTCTTCCAGGTATGCCAAAGCTACACATATTTGCAGTGTGGGCTGCTCTCAGGTCTCTCCTCCAAAGAGATTTGCTGAACTTCTCTGCCTTGTGCTCTGCCTTTAGGGTGTCATCAAGCCAACATGCAGGTTTGGTGCTTCCTCAAAACTGATTTCCTACTGCAGAAGGGATTATTCCAGCTTTGTACCTTGGGGGACAGTGTAGACCTGAAGGAAAACATCTGCTTTCCTTTTGAGAATTGGATCAATACATATGAAGACCAAGATCCTGAAGACACCTCATTTCTCAGTTTCTTTTTTTTTCGTTTTGACTTTGACTCCTAAATCCTTTGAATGCTGAGGGCCCAAGTGACCTGGCTAGATAACACCCCAAGACTACCTCAGCCCGGCATTTTCTCTAGAAAGCAAAGCTCATTTAAAACAAAACCCCATTAGTCTTGGCAGGAAGCTTGAATTGTCACTGTTTCAAGGAAGCTCCATTAATTACTGTTCCCACTGCACTATGAAAGATCAAATACTGTGGATCAGTTTTAATTGGCTATTGATTTCTTATGTTATTACCTATGGTTGTGCTGAGATGCTGTCAGACATACTGGATGCTTTTGATTATTCCTTCTGGCAGCTGGGATTAAAAACAGCAGGCAGACATTTCCTGATCTATAATGGATTGCCGTGGTGTGCCAACAAGAATCGTCAGCTGGATGAATGGTCCTCTGCCTATCTTGTGCTGCTGAGTTGCAGCACAGTTTTGAAGGCAAATACCATCAGGGACCAGCCAGGGAAAGAGCAGGAAAAGCTTCAAAGAGCATGAGGATTTAGTGCTTGCAGAAGTGCACCTCTGTCAGCACCAAGGCAGGGTAAGCCAGGGAGCAGGGACTTGGGCACGGACAAAGCAGGAGTGCCCATCAGTCAGTGATCCAAGGAGAGGCAGATCAGATTACTTTCGCATTGCTGGGGATAACCCCTCAGCACGCCAACCTCAGGGATACCCCTGTGTGATCCCAAGCAGGCCAGCACACACAAACCATATCACCACAGCCCTGTGCACACAGCCTGCTAATGGCCCTCCTGGGACATGCTTCTCCCTCAGAGCCCATCTGGGGATGCCTGAGCCTACTCTGTGACATGCTCTCATTAGCTGGCAGAGTTCCTCCTTGTTTAACAGGAGATGCTTTCCTGTCCTCCTGACCCCAAATGACACCTTATTCTACAAACGTCGACTTCCCCTAATTGCACCTTGACAAACCCCTCCTTTCCCCACCAAGGACTGTCATTTAATTAACAGGCAGGTATGTCTCAAGATATACAGCCCAGTTCTAAGCTGCTCCTCTCTCTACTCAGTAACTGAGGCCTGTGAAGGCTCATTCCATTCATCTGTGCCTTTTGATAACCACATTTCTGCTAATCTTTGCTATGCCAGCTACCTGGATTTACCTCTCATGGACCATGGAGAGAGCAGTTAATCAAATGAACAGTCCCTATCTCACTACTCATTACCTTCCTGGTTCCTGATCTCAGATGTCTGTGTTGTAGATGACTTCATAGCAGAGCAATACCTAGGCTGGCACCATCACCAGTTCCTATTTTAATCCAACTCTCATATCTGTCCTAAAGACATGACCAGAGATAGCACAGATAAAAGGAGATTAGAATCAAAGACACTGAGGTTGGCTGGATATCAAGAAGCATTTAATTTGTTCCTCCTTCACAAACTGGGATCATCTCTCTGCAACCTGTTCTTGACATATGTTTTCTAACAGGTTCTTTAAAAAAATCTAGTACTGGAGGTTCCCTTAAATCCCAAGCAATCTTTTCCAGCGCTTCTTGCCCTCCTGTTAGATGTCTGAGAGCAAGGGGAGAACAGTGCTGAAAGGCCATCTTGCACATCTTGCCCAGATGGACATAGCTTCTGGTGCTTGGGGCCATACCATCTGTCCCACTGGTCATGAGGAGCAGACTGGTTTTACTTTGATTGTGGTTTATGTTTTCATCATGGTTGAGGAGATAGATAACGGTTCCTGTCCCTTCCAAATGTTTTTGGGGGGCATGCTAGAAAAGTCCAAAGAAAACTAGTATTTACTAAAGGTTAGTGACTGAGGGTCAAATCCAGACCCCTGGATTTTGTTCCATGGATCAACAGTCTCTGAGTAAACAGACATATTTTGAGAGTTCAGCTTGGAGATGATTTGACCATTTCAGAACAAAGGAGGATAACAACAGCCAAATGATGTGTGCTGAGGGAGCTCTATGTGCAGGGAAGCACTCTTGCCCTCACCTTTGACTCCACACTGGAAAGATCAATGCTGATATGGGATTACCCATGCAAATTGTCAAAGATATCTCGGCAAATTGCTACCTAAATCCCTTACTGACTTGGTAGAGAGGAGATCACACAAAACAGCTGGGCAGTTGCTGACTGCCTGTCTGATTTTAGTCACATCTCTGTAGGGGTGGTGACTTCTCCTGCTTTAAGACTCCACAGTGCCTGAGGAAGTGTCCTGCTGAGCACCTCCAGCGACAGGGTGCATAAACCAGCCTCCTGGACAGGAGCCACTGGCTACCCAATGGATGTGAGACATCCAAGAACAACTGAGGTGCAAACTGGCAGGAACTACAGAGGAGCTCTGTTTCAGCACATCTGCTCTTCAGTAAGTACCTTGTCTTTCAAACTGCTGCTCCTCTGCTAGTGAAAGAAAAACTTGAGTTAAGCCTGAGGAAGAAAGAACTGAAATTCATACAATTACTGTAGGACCTATGGTTCACATTCTGCTAGCTAAGGCTGCCTAGCCTGTTACAAAAAAAAAAAAAAAAAAAAAAAAAAAAAAAAAAAAAAAAAAAAAAAGTACAGACAGCATCTTACATTACCTGGAAAAAACAAATGTGGCAGAACTCAGTGCACCTAATGTCCTGCCCTTTCCCCGTGACTGAGCATTTCTTAAATTTGTTTCTTAAATCTTTCCTACCCACCCACAGGCTAGGTAACAAAAGAGGAAAAGGGCTCTACCACAGAGGAGGAGACTGAATTGCACAGACAACACTTCAGTATTTCAAGATCCATTGCCACTGTAATTATCCATGAGAGGTTTTATCCTGAACTTGCAGAAGTGGAACTAAAACCCAGGGACGAATAACAAGAGGCTTTGGGCCATGCTGGCAGCCAGGAGCAGAACTTTCTATCTCCAGAGCTGCCTTTGACCATTTGTGATCAAAAGACCCTGCATGAGGCAGCAAGGTTTGGAAGAAGGATGAAGAGAGGGAGAAAAGCTGCTCCACAGTGAGGAACTCTCTGCAAGCCTTCTAGGGAGACATTGCTGCATCCATCACAGTGTGGCCTTGAACACCTCCAGGGACTGGGCACTCACAGCTTCTCTGCTCCAGTGCCTCAGCACCCTCACAGTAAAGTATTTCCTGCTAATATCTAACCCTACTTTCTTTCAAATTAAAGCCATTGCCCTTTTCCCATCACTACACGCCCTTGCCCTAAGTCCATCTCCAGCTCTCTTGTAGGCCAGCTATATCCCCAGACCCTTCTCTTCTCCAGGCTGAACAACCCCAACACTCTCAGTCTGTGTTCATAGAAAACAATTCCCTTTGATCAGTCCCTTCCCCTGGCCTGACCTGGCCTTGCCTCCTGGGGGGACAGACCAGCCTTTTGGATAGTGCTAGTGCAGCCCCCTGAATCTGCAGGGCTGAGGAGAATTCACTCAGAAAAGAGAGATGACCACATAACAGCCAGGGAGTCAGAGCTCCTGCTGAAAATCTCATTTGTCCCTGAGTTTGAACTGGGCAGAGGAGGAGGAGGTGGGGAGGAGGGTGAACACATGCTCTCAGCTAGTACTGCTCAGAGCTCATTTCCTCTCCACTGCTGAGCTGGGAGCAGCAGCAGCAGCAACATCTGGGACTGCAAAAAGCAAAAATGCACTATACAATCAAGTTTGACCCTGCAGGAGGGTAGGGGCAGAAGGCTGGCAGCATGCACACAGGAGCTTTTCTCAGGAATGGAGACAGAGCTCACGTGCTCCAGAACATCCTCTCTCCTGGATGAGCACGGGTGGGCTGCCTGGCAGCACAGGCAGACGTGCTGCACACAGCCCAAGTGGAGCCAGCTCTGGGTAGCTGCTGAGTGCTGGGCAAGAGAACCCACGTACAGACATGTTAACTCACTGCATCTGTAATGCTTCCCACTGGATTTTGAGTTTGTGGGAAAGCCAGCGTGCCTGGCACCCCAGGACTGCCAGCTGTGCAGGGAGGAACATGAGACAAGGGGATGCCCCAAGTCACGACTCTGAAATGTTCCTGGGAATAGGATGTCTGCTTGTTCCTTGGCTGGAAAAAGAAAAAATCAAAGCTTCCAGCTTAGGGCATTATGCTTAATGGTGACGTCAGCGGAGATGTAAATAAACTTATTTTTCCCTCAGAGAAGGTGGAAAAGAGAAATAAAGGCCAAATCCTCAGAAAAATTAACAAAACCAAACGCACAAACAAAAAAAAAAGAACCTAAAATCTGATCTGTCTGCCCAGTTCCCCTTCAGTTCAAGGCTGGCATAGTTTGCTCTCTGCTATGTGGGAAGATTTAGCTCCTATTAACAAATGAATTAATCAGCTCCCCTCAGCTCCTGAAGCTTTATCAAAGCCAGTTAATCATATTACTGATGTCTGCCCAGGCCAGAGCTCTCCACTTCTGTCCTCTGCCAACAAGGTGACACATGTATGTGCACACCACACATGCATAGGGAAATTTTTTTTCCACCTTAAACTCCCCCAACAAGAGGACATTGCCTGCTGTGCCTATTGGGTGCTGCCCATCTCTCTTTAACCCCCTTTGCCACACTTTGCTCCTGGGGAGATGTGGTAGCTCCACCAGCATCTCATGAAGGAGCAGGATGATCTCTACAGACCAAGCTCACATCTCATTGCTAGCACGGTGGTAGCAACAGTGAGAGGAACTGTCCTTGGTCTTGGCAAGCCTAAGTCCTGTGCTGGAAGGCTGCTGAGGCCAAGAGCCATTTGAACCTGGATACCAGGGTGTGCAGTCCAGCATTCTGTCCCTGCCACTGGGTCTGTTTTACTTCTGCACTCAAATTCCATCAGCTGCTGCTCTGTCTTGCTTCTCCTGAGGACTGGAATGGGGGCTGTTCTTCCCTCTGGAATGGCTCTATCCACACATACACATATCCACCAAGTCAAGAGGACTGTCTTTCCCCACTGAGTTTGGGAGGGCTTCTTCTAACTTTGTAACAGTGATGGCAGGACCCAGACATGAAGAGCTCCCTTTTGCTTCCTGTCAGGGTCACTTGAACTGGAAAGTTATCTCATGGCCTGTGCTTGGGTGGACACTGCTCAGGGGTACATTTGGAGGTGACTGGTGCTGACCAAAGTGTTTCAGGAGCTGCTGCAGGCATTGGCAGCTACGTCACTCCATCCTGCACACCTGCACTGGTCCCAGGGAGACTCTGCTGGGGTCAGGCTGCCAGCAGTTGCTGTGCTCTCCAAACTTGTGCAGTGTGAGTGAGGCAGCTGCATCCTCAAAGAGCTGCTCTGTATCAGCTACCTGACAAGGACCCCAGGCTGGCCCGTGATATGGTTGGGACTTGCAGTTCCAAGGTGGGCCAAAGAAGGGGAAGCCACTCCTGCCTGGCAGAGAGACTGGGCTGGAGAGGCCAGGAGCTGCGTGTGGAGAGACCCTGCCATGCCTGGTATGAGCCAGTCCTAAAATTAGCTGTTTCAGGAGGAAAGGAGTTTCTCTAAAGCTTTACACTCCCCAGCCTCCCCCAGACTTCCCCACCTACTTCTTGCTCTGAAGAGACATCTGTTTCTCTCTGGCATTTTTGCAGGTACCCCTGCCACCCCAGCAAAGGACACCCTCTGGGGCTGCCCAGATGAGCCCAGAGAACAGTGAAAAATGGGCCACAAAAGAAAGAGGAGGAAAAGCTGTGGACACTCAATCCAAGCCAAATTGTATGGTCTGGCTCTCCACGCCATCTCCCACTCCTCTCCACAGGTGAGCGAGCGGGCGGCCGTGGCCGTGTGTGCGACACGATCACCCACCTATACAGACAATGTCCATGAAGCCATACATTCCATAGCAGATCTGGAAGAGCAGGTCCTGGCGCTGCCACTTGGCTGAAGGACTGAAGGTCGACCAGATGAGCCACGAGATACTGGCGATGAGGAAGAGGGAACCCAGGATGGCCGCTGCTATCTGAACCTTCTCAATGACTGTCAGAGAGATGGCCTGCCACTGTACAGGGAGGGGACAAGAGGGAGCAAGGGAGGAAGGACAAAAGAGAAGAGATTAGTTACTTGGAGAACATCAATATTTTACACCATTGTGGTGGCTTTGGAGATCTCCAAGAGCACCTATGGGCATAGGTGCTTTTAATCTGTCCACATCTGGGATGGAGCACGGCAGTTGTTCAATAGCGCACGGCCTTGGGTTTCTTGGCAGCATTGCTGAAGAGGCAATGGAAAGGAATCAGGCATCTCACCAGGAAAGCACAGGGCAAGACATCAACAATAACATCCCCACAACAGTAGATCTGTGATAGCCACCACAAACCAGTTTAGTTGCTTCCTCAAATACAGGCCGGACAACATCCTCAGACAGGGCATCCCAGTACCATAAGAGTATCTCAAAGAACCAAGCTTCCTTTTGAAGGCCTCACATGAGCTGGCTCTGTGCCACTTTGTGAGAACTGACATGATCACAGCCCTAGGTAGGATCTCACAATGGCAATGTACAGAGCTTGCTACAAACAACACACCCTGCCTTTAGATGATGACATATTCAGGCTGTGTTCCAAGGTAAACATCAATGCTTCTTCCTCAGAAAAAGAAAAAACCAGAAGTAACTCCTCCAAATTCATTCACTTTGTCATATAGCTTTGTATAAGCTACGCTATAAATATTTTAAGCCTGGACTCCTCTTTGTCATCCAGCATAAAACCTCCCCACTCAGATTTACACTGCTGAGAAAACTGTCCTATAAAACCAAGAACAGAAATCGGTGTCTTTAACAAGACTTGGGGACATGATCCATAGCATCTCCTGCAAATCAGAGATCAAGTGTGTAAACAGGCTGAGGAGCCTCTCTCCTGGCATTGAAGTATATAGGCCACCTCTAGCTGTGAGATACATGCCCTTGAAATCACATGGGACTGACAGGAGGATAAACAAAGATGGACTTCAACCTCCTGCAGGTACAGAGCATTCAGAGGAGTTGAAAATCTTTACCCTAGATTCAGTCCAAATTCAGTGTCCCTGTGAAGTGACAGTCTTGTGATATCTCAGCACCCTGCATGTTTGTCAAACATATCCCAGGACAGCAGGATCCCCCAGCAAACCTTGTCCCATGCTTCTGCAGTGCAAGAAGGGAGTTCAAATACGGGATACCTCTTTAATGCCCAGGGCAGCCAGGAGTTTGCAATGTTTTTTGAAAGGACTTTTGAAGCCTGACTGAAGGGTGAGAAGGACAAGAAGGGACTTGTGCTGGTACAGGCACGCATGGCACTGCTAGCAGTCCAATGACCAAACCCCTGGACCTGCACTCCTGTGAAAAGGGCTGCATTTGGAGAGGAACAAACTAGAGCTTCAGCCAGAGGCTGAGGTCTGTGGGTTGCAACTGAATGAGATTCCTCTGCCTCTGCCAGCCTTGCTCCTTGGCTTACATCCTGCAAGGGCAGACAGCCCTCAAATTGTCTACCATGGATGTGCAGCATCACTGAGGTGGGTGGTACCAGCTTATTTGGTAGTTGGCCACAGAAATGACCACAGAGCTGCTGAGCAGAGAGAGAGCTTGTTCCCCACTGAAGCAGGACTGGGCTCAGCTAAACACAGTCTCCTCTCTGGGCTCAACTACTCCAATCCCCGTCCTGCTATCTGCCCCAGCAGCTGACCCAGCCAAAGACAAACACTTAGCACTAGGGACACTCAGTAATCTTTTCAAGCCCATTTTACAGCCCATTCCAACTCTGCCACAGCCTGACCTGCTCCATGCCTCCACCAAATCCAGCCACACATCTGGACCCTTTGTGCCACTGAGAAGGTTACACAGTGAACAGTCCCAATGCTGCAGGGGTGCTGGAGTCCACAGGAGAGGCACAGTGGGGCAACTCCTCTCCTGACATAAAGCAGAGCAAAGGCCACCCAGCACCCATGACAAATCTGGCTTCTGAGAGTGGGATAAGCAGCTCTGCCATCCTCCCATCAGCTCTTCAGCTTTGTTTTCAACACCACCATAAGCCAATGCAGGACAAATTTGCAAGTAATGCCATTAGCCCAGAGCTCCAGGATTAAATTCACGTGCTGGGGAGGGAGCTTGGCTATGTGCATGGGGTTGCAGTTTCACTGCTGCAGCTTTCCCCAGACCTCACCTCCCCTTCCACTGCCCGTGGCTGACTCGGAGGGAATGGGAGTGCTGGGAGCACAGCCCGGTGCTGCGTGTGAAGGCTTTACTGCAGGCCCCTCACACTGACCCGCATGCGCCTGTGCCAGCCAAATCATTCTGCATCATTTCTCTCTCTTGAGGAGGTAATGGACTGGCTCCTCACCATCTGCCTGGCACACTGCAAGGCCTCTGGTGGCAACAGGTCCTTCCAAGGTAGCAATTAGAAATGAAGGGAAGAGAAGAAGGAACGGTTTTCTACAACTAGAAGCCATATAAATCCAACACTGAGGCTTTGCAGAGAAAGGGAGGCTTAGGTGTAGCACTAAATACACTGTCAAAGGGGATGGGGCTCAGAGAACAGAAGAGTTACACCTGAGTGAAAACCTCAAACCCTGCTCCCTTTGGCTGGGAACAGAGAGGCTGAAACACTGGCAGGGACAGTGCCTGACGCTGCTCAGCTGGCAGTGGCTGCTGGGAAGTCCACTGTGGTGATAATGAAGAGCCTGGAGTCTGTCAGCTGTGCCAGGGGGTAGGAGGGTCTCCCCCTGCATCTGGCACTAAGTGACAGTGACACACAGCAGCAGTCCTGACTCTGTTCAGAAGGTGGCACTGGGGTGTGATTACCCTCTGGCAAGGAGGTAAATGGGTCAAAGCTGAACATTGGGGACAACAGCCAGCTTACAGAATTTAATATTTTCCAGTTTTTTTAAAAAAAGGGAAGTAATAAATGTTGTATTTTCTCTCTGGCAACCCTGAGAGCTGCAATTTAACATCCCACATCTAGCTTGAGCCACTAATAACTGGAGTAATTATTTTTCATCTTTTAATTCCATTTTGCTACACATCTTAGCGCATGAGATAGAAGATCTTAGTGTGAGACAGAAGATAGAGCCTGTTACCCCCATGAGTGCTCAGACAGAAGGGTCCAAGAGCTGTTCAGAGGTGGAATGTGCTGATGAATTTTAGCTGCAGGAGCTGGGCTGGATGTATCCCTGCACTGGTAGCCTTAGGAGCTCACCTCATTCACAGCACTGTGTCTTTCAGATTTCATAACAGCCCTTAGAAAATCACCCCTCTTCCTAAGCCCTCTCCACCCTCATTATGGCCATCAGACCAGGGATTTGGCAGGTGACCCTATCATCCTTGGGTCACCACTAGAGCTGCAAAGAGAGGTCTCAGCAACTCTGGAATCCCTTTACTGCCACATCTGAAACCCCCAAAGCTCTTTGTCTGAATGCCTGACAGCAGACACAGCCCCCTCCCTCCAAATCTCCAGCTCAAATGTTCAAGATCTATTAAGATCACAGTGTCAAGCAATCCCACCTTGTGGGGAGAGACCTAAAGCTGAGCCCTTCTTCCCTCAGCTGATAATGACTCGAACTTCTGGTAGTCACTGAGCTGCACTGAAGTGCACCTTTAATAACTCAACTCAGCCAGGCTGTCAGTCAGGGATGTGACCTTTAGGCAGGTAGAAACCTCTAAAGATGCTCTGCCAGTGCTGAACAGGGCAGAACTAAGGACTTGGTGGTACCAAAAAGCTTTAAAGGCTCCTACAGGATAACAGGATCAGCTTTGTGAGCTCCAGACTCACAATGGCTTCAGAACATGCCCAAGCAGCTCTCTGTGATGGTCTGCCACCTGCACTGGAAAAGTGCTCCAACCCTCCAAACCATTCTGGAGAAGCTGCCTGGAGCTGCCTGTCTGTCCTCTGCTACCACCTGCCCTGGGCCAAGTGCTTTGGCACACCACCCATGTCTGCAGGTGAAAAACACTCAATTTCCCCAAGTTTCCCCATTTTGCCCAAATTGCAAAGCTCTGCAACCCAGATGCCTCAGAAAGGGCTTCTTAGGAGCTCAGGCCTGATGTTTGTGATGACTTCAGTTAGGGTCAAGCCTAACTGGTGCTGGAACTGGTGCCTTCGAGTCATGTCACTTGTTCTCTTGCACTGTTTCATAACCTGTAAGTTGTACTTGACACAAACCTGTTTCCCTGTTTGCTTCAGCACTTCTTCTTAGAGGCTTGTAAGCAAAAACCTGCTAATGTAGCCCAGATGAATAATGCCATTACTATAGAACTTAGTGCTGATCTGTATTTCCCTTTCTTTGGCACCTGCAGTCTACAAAGGTTCCCAAGCACAAGCATGAGCATATCCAAGGCAGATACTGCCTGCAGAAGATGTCTGTGTCTTACTGCAGCAGCTTGCAAAGAAGTCTCACTTGCTGGAAAAGCCTTCCTGCACTCCCCTGAGAGCTCCTCCATGCTTGCCTCAGGCAGTTCAGTTTATTTTTATTGCTGTATCTGACACGTCCCCTTAATACACATCATTAACATCCTGAGCTGTGCTAGTCAGCAATTTAATTCTCAGACCCAGGGTCACAAGCAAGAGAAGGTTTTTCCTAGAAGGTTGGAGGGGATCATTTGCAGCACTGCTTAGCTGTGGCTCTCCCCTTGGTGCTGTCCCAAGACCCTGGCCAACCTCCTCAATTATGTTCTGGAGGATGGCTATTTTTTAATAAACTCACCAAGCAAAATTAGGCCGCTGCTGTGGCACAGCTTCCCTGCTGTACACTTACAGATGCTGTGGCTTATTCAGATACTAGAAAAGCAGCAAGGAGCAGGGAGGGCCCAGAAGGGCCATGTAATGGAAATATGCAATGATGGAAACCCCCCTCCTCCATGTACCACAGCATCTGGTAAGACTCAGGCTACTCAGCACCAGCACCCTGGAAAATTCCCGTTGTAACACACAGGCCCTGAAGTCTCTCTTTCAGTGACTGCACCCACTGCTTGCAGGCTGCAGCTGATGCTCAGCAGGGACTAGCAAAGTTCATGCTCAACACAACTGATTCAGCAGGCTGGGACACCCAGGAGACATCAGTTAGCCTGCCTCAAGCTTTTTAGCTCAGGATCTCAGGCTGAAGTTCAAATACCCTGTAAGCTCAGCCATTCTTGCAGGTGTAAATGTGATGATGAAGAGACCCTCTAAGAGCACTCATCAGCTCCTAAAGGATCATCACCATGGACAAAATGGAGCCAGAGGAGAATAGAGACCAGATCCCAACCCCAGCACTGGGTAACTGGGGATCTTTAGAGCTGAAACAGCCTTCGGTGCAGGAGGAGTCAGAGACAACAGTAAAGCAGAGTTGAATTCCTCAAGACTGCAGATAATTGTTGGGAAGGTTGGTTCAAACAGATTTTCTCTTTGCTAAAATCAGAGCATCAGAGTGGATGTAGCTCAGGAGTGACTACAAAGGAGCTGTATAGATTAAGTACACTTCAGAGGTCCATTGAGGCAGATACCTACTCCACTGTGTATCAGCACCAGGGTGCAGGCAGTACTATCCTGTGCTTCTAAACCCCTGTGTCTTCGGGGTTTTCTTAAAATCATGGGCTTTACACAAGTATTGTCATGGAGGGAGGCATTTAAACCCTCCAAGCCCATGACTCCTGTCTTGGTGACTGGCAAACTGGAGAGCAGGAAGATGGATGGATGGATGGATGGATGGATGGATGGATGGATGGATGGATGGATGGATGGATGGATGGATGGATGGATGG